>CM055277.1:44988492-45053784 GCA_029237695.1 Conchocele bisecta
ATCACATTAGCACAGCATCACACATTGAATCTGTACCGAGTTTCTAACAAATTCTTAGTTGCGAACGGTAACTCTTGCAATTTACCCGGACGGTACAGGAATAGATTGCAAGAGATACCGTTCGCAACTAACAAGTTCTCTGAAGCGGTTACATCTAGTTATTTATTTGTACATTACCACCTGCGCTAAAGTTGCCAACATTTCGGTGGTTTAGTATTATAAGGCCGCAAGTGAAACATCACAGTTTTGAGTAAAACGAAAAAAAAACACTGTCTAACATATATATTAATGTAAATACGTTTAGATACTTTGCACATATTAATCTGTACATCTTTAACTTATTATTCACAGTTTTGTATGTTTTCAATTTCAGTCACAAAAGGTCATATCTGCCACTTCCGCGTGTAGTCAGAGAAGGTCGTATCTGCCACTTAAGACAATATGTTCCATTACATAGCTATTCAAGAAATATACATAATTCAGTAATAGAAGATGCAACCTCGAAACTCGAAATGTTCCAACGGGCTGCATGGTGGGTTTCTAACCGTTATCATAGTACATCAAGTGCTACTGATATGCTGCACAGTCTGAGATGGAGGTCACTTGAACAAAGGAGAGTCGATGCCAGACTGAGCATGCTCTACAAAATTAGACACGGTCTTGCAGCCATCACCAAGAATATATACCTATAAAACATATTTATACCGCAACCAGCGTCTGAAGTAACCTAATAAAGGGGGCCGAATAAACATCATCTATATTCGCTACTAACCGTATATACATCAAAGTAGCATAATAAACATCATCTATATTCGCTACTAACCGTATATACATCAAAGTAGCATAATAAACTTGCACTTTTGTTTTGGTGCTCAGTTTGCATATACTTGCAATGTAACCGGGTACCAGCCGTACTAGCTGTATTTTCTCAACTTTGACCTCTCGTCATGTGACCAGTGTGTTCAAAATAGCAGTGTCTCACTTCACCTCAATAGTGTTGGAATAATTTTAGAATTACTGGACCGATTTTCACAAACTAACTCTTGTTTTCTTAGTTAGACCATTTCCAAGCTATCTAGTTGGGTTTCGGAGTGAATTTCTAAAAACAGTTGTTTTTTTACCAGCTTCTCGAGCTCCTCCACCTTGTCAAAACTGTTCCACTTCAAATCGATTTTTCGCAATAATTTCAAATTACCGGACCGATTTGAACAAACTAACTCTTGTTTTCTAAGTTAGACCATTTCCAAGCTATCTAGCCGGGTTTCGGAGTGAATTTCTAAAAACAGTTGTTTTTTACCAGCTTCTAGAGCTCCTCCACCTTGTCAAAACTGTCCCACTTCAAATCGATTTTCCGCAATAATTTCAGAATTACCGGACCGATTTGAACAAACTAGCTCTTGTTTTCTTATTTGAAGCATGGTTTTGGGGCGAATTTATGAAATAAAATGTTTTCCGTACTGCTCCTTGTCCTCCTCATCCAAGACGGCCGTAATGACGTCAGTCAGACAACATTACGTTACGTCATAAATCAACGTGACGTAAACGTAAAATGGGTTGCAGTATAAAGTAAATACATGGTTAGTGCCTTAGAATATAAAATATATTCGGTTTCGCCCCGACAACTTTATTGGGGCTCGCTAAAGCTCGCCCCAATAAAGCTGTCTAAGGCTCAACCGAATATATTTTATATTCTAAGGCACTAACCATCTATTTACTATATAGAGGATCTCAAACGAGTTTCCATTTGATGTTAGAGTTATGAAATGAGTCACGCACAATGTATGTATCGAGCCGCTGGCAATTTCAAATAGAAACTAGTTTGAGAATCTGTTTTATCACATGATTTAACACAACCAAGGAACAGAATACTTTGGAGATATCCAACACGTTTCAGTCAGAAGACACCATTGACTATTTTCCACTCAAGTTGAAAATCTCCACGGAGAAAAATAGTTTAATACTACGAGTAGCAACAAAATATTATAAATATGCGATAGTATAGGTTCCCGTTCTTTGTAAACACTTCGTATTACCAAATGGGAGCGTATTTTAAAAATGGTAGTGATTTTACTGTGACTGGAGATACGTGGCATGTGGGATTTATACGGAAGCCCATTAGGGCCACTTCACATTTTTTTAATTTCCATTTATTCAAGATGTTTTCTTTAATTTTCAAGTTATTTTGAAAAGATCTTGAAAATTCAAGAAAAGATCTTGAAAATTCAAGAAAAGATCTTGAAAATTCAAGAAAGAACTTGAAAATTAAAGAAAACATCTTGAAAACAAGATGTTTTCTTGAATTTTCAAGTTCTTTTCTTGAATTTTCAAGATCTTTTCTTGAATTTTCAAGAAAAGATCTTTAAAATTCAAGAAAAGAACTTGAAAATTCAAGAAAACATCTGGAAAATTCAATAAAAGATCTCGAAAATTCAAGAAAAGATAAAAAAAAAAAGTGAAGTGGCCCTAATGGGCTTCCGTAGATCTATGACCAGTGTAGCTCCTGGTCAAATAACAGACTCCTGTAGCCTGATAACGATTTATACTGCTTGTTAATTAGAAGCATGATGCGTGTATGATGTATATAATGGCAAACCATTCAGATCCTGATCAGACTGTGCGAATGTACCGGCTGCTCTGGATTTACACTGACCGCAACACTCACATGTCCCACTTCTCCAGTCACAGCCACATCATGCACATATGTGCATATGTCTGTCTGTGTGGAGCGTGAGTGTGATCACTGAGTACAGTCTCAGAGACAGGTTGATAGTCCCACGCCCTCGTCTGACCCAAGACAAAAGTAATGCTTACAAGTTTGGATATAGAACATCGTCGGTGCCGCAAACTTTCTCGTTGCTTGTTGGGGTGGTAATGCAGTCAACGTAACTCAGGTAGGAGCACATGATATTGGCCACAATCTGCAATGAATAGTTGTTGTTGTTGGTTGGTATACGTGTTTGTGTTTGTATTGTTGCAACCACGAAACGGCTACTTTACACATGGCTGCATATTTCTGCCATTCACATACCGCGATGGCGTGATAGCGTCTAAATAGACCTATTACGCCTCATTTTTCGTCTTAGCTTCATCATTATACTGTCAAGACGACTTTCAAAATGAGATTTATATCGGGTGGATAAAATACCCCTTGATATTCATATACATGTATCTCATATATATATAGTGTTAGAGACCGGATATAAACATTTGCTTATATAAACTTTTCACTTTCTTAGGCCCTTTTCGTACCCTTAATTGATATGATCATATTTTTATTCATAAGTACATGTACATACAATCCCAGTATTTAGTCGGTACACAACTGGGTGGACTGAAGCAGTGTGGATAAAGTGTCTTGCTCAAGGACACAACCCACGCCTCCGTAAGGCTCGAACCAACGACCGTAATATCAGCAGTCCGATGCCTCAGACCGCTCGACCACGCGCTCATATACTACATTTACTATGTAAAGTATCTCAGTATCATTCTGGAAGTCGGCGTGACGTATCACTAGTCACGTGACCCGATATGTTTCGGGTTAATCGAAACATTTCCCTCTAAAATACATCATTTTTATGCCAGAATATTTCACATTTGGACTAAGAAACTACTAAATGGTGATAAGACTATTTTTTAATGATTTAACATTATAAATCTGCATTTAAATTTGATTTAGTGATTGGAATTTAGTTGTTTGAAGCATTCAAAAATGATTAAATTATATAGGAAAACGGGTCAGACTTCCCCCTGCACTCCTCGACAGGGGAGATAATTATAACCTGCAGTCCGTCTTCCAGAATTCGTTATAGTATCAAGTTATGCAATTATCTAAATATTTCAACTCTATACTTTTAAAATGATATTAAATTTTGTGGCGCAGAAATAAGAAAATAGTGATTCCAAAAAGCAAATGTCGAAATTCATTGAATACTAAAACATGGAATATTCGACGAAGTAAACCGTCATGTCAACTTCTTCAGGGTTGACTTTATCGAATATGACCTAATAATTCCAGCACAAAAATATTTACACAATTCTCTAACATTTGATTGGTCCGTAGCAAGTCTCTGTCCAAAATTTATATCCCAGTAAACTCCCATGCCGAACTACTTTCCGTAACCGTCAGGCGCAGTTAAAATAATTCTTAAGAAAACGGAAAATAAACACATTTTCTTGATGGATTTATTTCAAATGCTGGAATTATAAGGAATTAATGGCCTTTTTGTGGAATTTATGGGGGATATAAACTTGGAAAAGTCGCGGGAATACTGGACGAGGCCTTCCGGCCTTCGTCCAGTATTCCCGCGACTTTTCCAAGTTTATACCCCGATAAATTCCACAAAAATGCCATTCATACCTATAATGCAGTAGCATCATACATGTGTGTATAAAGTGTATCTGACCTTGTTCTTCTTAGTGTTTTTAATACAGAACATTCAGTTTCCATCTCCGCCATTTTAGTTTGCATCGGACAGTTTAAACCACGGGGAGCGTTTGACACATACAGCAAATAATATAGCAGAAAATATAATAACATGTTGTGTAATATGTCCCACATATATATGACGACAACATCCTATTAATATTATTTCAGCAGACTACACAGAAAGCTAGATATCTGAGCTCACAACATATGCATTGGACTATTTTTCAATGTGTAAAATGTCAAGCTGATGAACAGTCTATTATTAAAAGAACATCTGTCACAAGCAAAGGCTTATTTACTCGCATAGTAGGCAAGTAGACAATAGTGACAATACACTCAGATAACTGCTTACAAGTCACTGGATTCGATACCGTATGTATGGTAATACAGGCATACTCACTGTATTGTGTATTGTTGTTACTGTTACACAGTCGTTACTGAATTCTCAAACAGATTAAAACAAAGGGTCAACAAACCATTCAGACATCAGATAATGTATATAACTTCGTTGAAAACAACGCATAGCACGCTGTTCCCTGATGTCTTCCGATCATGTTACTTCACCTTTTTATTCATGTGTTTGTCATATAATCATTGGGATGTGTCAAACGCCACAATATGTAAAACGGGACGATGGCTTGTACATAATAAGATGGCCAACATGGCAACTCCATGCACCGTTTAGGATATAGTAAGAATAAAGTGTTACTTATGTTATGCATATATACCATCACATTTACAAAGCAATTATACATGAATAATAGTATGATCAGGGGGCCAACGGGTCATTAAGCATAGAATAGATGTGCTAAAATATACAAATTCGCATGTCCGATATTGACTGATCTCTTTATGTCAGTTACTAGTAGCCCAGTACTGGTGTATTTTTGACCCCGAAGAATATCTAAACTATATGTCTCAGAAACGACTGAAGGTATATATAATGCTGCAAGTTGGAGTGTATAAATATAAATGTTTTATCACCCTACATCTTCATTACTGCAATCGAAATACTACCCAAAGCAATTATAAACGAAACAGGAGTGAAAATCAGTGACTTTAGAAATTAAACACGCAATGTTTTCTATGATGCAAGTTTTATGACGGAGGGTACACATACATCTTCATACATCAAAAATTAATATACATAATTGGTGAATTTAGTCAAATGCATGGCATCAAGCTTAAAACAAAACAATCTACTGTAATACGAATGGGCGCTTTAAAATATACAAATATTACCTTATTTCCCGACAATAATATTTATATGGACTTCGAATATTGTAAAAACACTAAGAATTACATTCTGAAATGATAACATTGCTGCTCACGAATATAATACACTCTCGAAAATAAGTCCGAACAGTGCCTTGATAAGTGGAAACATAGCAAAGTAAGTTTAGTCGGTAAAATTACTGTGATCAAGACATTTGCAACGCCAACATGATTATACCCACTTACAGTTCTGCAATACCCTCTAGAAAATATGATTAAGCAAATTAAAACACCCATTATTTCATTTTTGTCGGACGATAAGCCCGATAAAATAAACAGAAATACGATTTGTCAATCTTATGAAAAGAGCTGTCTTAAAATGTTAGCCATACATGTATATACAGTTTCGTAACTTCGATAAGCGCTTCATGGGTGAAAAGAATATGTGACGCAACGAACATCGGTAGATGGAAAACGATTTATGAAAACAGATTTGAAAGATATGGTGGAACTGTTATTTTTAAATGTAACATAAAACCAGAAGACGTAAAGCATATCAGCAATGACAGAACATTTTAAAATGTTTTGAACGCTTGGGCCTGTACAATCTATTATGAAAAAAGAACGTAATTGTATCTAAGGAAATCATTTCGAATATCACTAATTCGTGGTCAAGTAAACGCGTTTCGGTGTCCGGTTATCAGTTTTTCGTTTCCGATTGACAGCTTACGGTTTAAAAACGTGTACGGTTGCGGGTAGTCTAGCGCTGTCATCAATGAATAGCATTTTCTGGCAACGAACAAGGACGAAATATGTAATAACTATGTTGTGTTTACCACACATTTTCCTATTAGTTAAAAGGAGAGGAATTCACATATGTGTAAAAGCTTGCTTTCTAATCCTATTCTCAATTGTTTGTATATATATCTCACTTCCTCCCATAATTTGAAATAAATATTGTTTAAACTATTAGTTAAAAGAGGATGATGGATAAGTTATTTAATTGGATGTGGGTGCAACCAATATCAGTTTGTAAACTTACCCAACTTTACAGCTGCAGTAGGAATCCCACGTACGGGGCGCCAAGTGGGACATGGCTCAATTTTGTCAACAAAATTCATTTTTGTACCTATAAACTTGACAAAAACAAAACAAAATTAAATATATACTGATTTTGTCAACAAAATTCACTTTTGTGCCACAAAACTCAATTCTGTGTCACAAAATTCACTCTTGTGCCACTAAACTCAATTCTGTGTCACAAAATTCAATTCTGTGTCACAAAATTCAATTCTGCATACGTTTCGTATACGTATTTGCATACGTTTCGTATACGTATTTGCATACGCTTCGATTATGTTGCCCAAATATGGCACACGCATGTAAGAAGGACTATCATTGGTCAGATACAGTATGACAAAAATGTGGCCTGAATAATATGTATACAAATATATCAGCAACAAACATGATGGAACTTGGATGGAAAATAACATTTTGTGAATTGGTTGCCATGGCAACCGTTTATTGTAATTATGTATTGACTATGTACATACATTTAATAACGCTATCCCAATGTTGGTTACTTGAAATAAAACGATGCTATTGTTAAAATGTTTATATAAACTAGTTGTTATTTGGCCGCCGCCCTGGCATCCGCATACATGATTAGTCACAATAAGATTCTTGGATAGAACTAGAGGTATATATTTTGTAATCATAATATAACCAAAATAACTGTCCATAAAGAAGTATAATATTGATATATTGGGTTATATTTTTGCATTGAAATATTTAAACCTGCAAGTATACTCCACCATCTAGTAAAATGGACTAAGACCGATCTCAACCAATCAACGTAGAGATGACATAGACTATCAGTTACGCAAACTAATTTTTGTGGACAAAGCTGACTTTTGTGGACAAAACTGAATTATGTCCCACAAAACTGAAGTTTGTTCACAAAACTCAATTCTGTCTTACACAATTGAATCCTTTATAACAAAAATTAATTTTGTATATCAGAATTTTACATAATTGGATTTTGTGATTTTTAGTGTTACAAAACTCAATTTTGTCTGGACATGGCGCCCCGTACCACGATCTGTTCCGACCAAAAATATTTACATAAAGCGTGTGAGGCTGCTCACTTTTCCTCATGGATCGTCAGCACTTGGCATCAACTTTATCACTATGTTTTGCATTGGTGGTAATCCGTATTCCATAAATATAACATTGTATATAATACTTTAGACCCTTGTCCGTCACCTTTGTAGATTATAAATTATCCACTTCCAGGCGAGAAAGATACCGAGCTGTTTGCTGGAATTTGTTCTAAAGAATTTGTGCTTGTATTTTTTCACTTGTCGGAGAATTCAACATTCAACAATAGTTTAATTCATATTAACATACAGCAAAATCTATAGCAATCCCGAAAATATACCAAAAACATCGTCGGAAGAAAGAAAAATAACTTGTGAAGTGTCATATCTTACTGATAGGGCATAATATTTATGCAAAAAAATTCATAATTTCAATCGGACTAGGCGGAAATGCTACCTTAGCATCAATTTTATGTATATTGGAACACAGTTTAAGGGCCCGATCTATGCCTGATCATCCTTTGATTCAAAGATAATTGCTTCGTAATTGTGATGGAATATGTGTATAACATATATGTGAACACTGCCTCGTTATTGTATCCTATACGGCACATGGAGTGGCCAAGTCGGCCATCTTTGTGTGTTCCAACCATCAGCCAGTTTCACCTCTTCTGGCGTTTGAATGTCAACCTCCACCCAATGGAGTTAATTGATGCGAAAGTAAAACACAAATTTCTTATGGGAAGTAAACATAGATTTTTAAAAATATTTTGCGAATTTTCAAAATATAACTTTTGTTTTCCATTGCTTTACATTATTCCCAAGCTACATAGAAAGGTTTTGGAATTTAATTCCAAAATGTTTCGCTTTCCGTTTTTCGACTCTACTCTTCCACTCCAGCTCCTTTTTTCCCCATGTTAAATTCCCATTGGAAAATTGTTTTTTCGTAATTGACATTGTAGCGTCAATAGAAGCAGATGAGCCGATGGACCAGAAACAGCCACCACAATCCATAGCTCCTAGCAAACTGCTGATATCCAAAATAACATATTATCCATACACTCGAATTCGTACAATAGTGCTAATACAACTGACATACCGCCTACCTCAATACTACAAGCAAAATATGGAGGAATTGAACCGTTCACCACAGAAACGGTGACAGAAAAAAGTTATAGTAGTCCCCACCTGACATCTAATATTTCAATGGACAGGACAGAGCACTAATCCACAAATGAAAGGAAAGACTCGTTTTTAATACCTACCGAGCCTAAAATTCAACTCAGAAAGAACGTAAGGACATATATATAACAAGAAGTAACATTGAATGTGTAGTCTCGAACTTAGCCTTTCTAAAATATCTCAAACAAACCAACACAATAATGTATGTACAAGAACATTTTCTATGGGAATGCCAGAAACAGGAATTGCAATGTTCTTACCACACATGGACTATTACATCCAATGTCATGACACATAGAAACCCCTCTCATCCATAAAACTTCATCGAGGCAGAGCTGGCGTTGCAATTGCATGGCTCAGCGAGTGGTCCAGTAAAATGAAGAAATTAGATGACGGTAATTAAATAATCATCGCAATTGAAGTGACTGAAGTGACTAACCTCTGCGTCATCAATGCCTATATGCCAACGCATAACCATGCTAGGGACTCTGAACATGAATATAGCGAGTGTCTAGATATACTTCCCAATAGTATTAGCAAATACAAATATTCACATGGAATGTTACTATCAGGTAACCTAAGCGCAACGCTAATCCATAAAACTATTTAATAAACATGATCCATTATTACACATCTTTGTGTTGGAACATTCACTACATATGGAATGGAAAAGTACTGAACCAACGTTCCTTCATCACACAATAAATGGGCAATAACACATAGACACTATCTTGACCCAGATCCGGATCTGGTTGTACAGTATGATATACTAGACGAATCTCTTTCAAATCCCTCATACAGTGGTGAAATCGACGCTGTCAATAACGTCCTCGACTGGACGACTGAAGTCATGGAATAACACAAACACCAGTCAATATAAAACTGATTGGGATAGAATGGAAAAGGCTAAATACCGTCAGTTACTGGTCAATAAACGTTCACAAATCAAGGGAGTTATTAACAATGTTGCTGCAGATATACAGCAAGTGACAGACAGTCTGTTATAAACTACTAAGCTAACAGTACCCATTAAGCTAATCAGACCGAAAGGACCCTGTTGGAAAACTTAACCAATAGTTTTAACCCTATCGAAAAACTCAAAAACGGTTCATAAAACCTGGCTATCCGTCGGAAAAAATGCAAAGCATATGTAGACCTATAGAAAACTGTAGAGGAATCACAGTTACCGCCGTCTTTGGAAAAGTTTGTGAACTCATAATACTCACACCATTATTTAACCAGTCTGTGATGCAAGGGTTTATCCTTAACAGTGGCCAGCCTTCTAGGTTCAGAAGCACAGGCAGAGGCATGAGCATAAACAAATATAGCATAAACAACTGACTTCTAGCGACGCTCGATGTACATCACACCATACGTCTTGCTAAACTCTACACCCAGCATATGCATCCATGAATATGGACAGTAATCAGATACTTGTACTAAAATATATCATCTCAAATAAAATGGGCTGGGGGCTTGAGTGAAAGTATTCAAATACGCCAGAGTGTTTGACAAGGCAGAATCCTCTCTACATTTCTGTACGAAATATATCTGAACGACCTAGTGGAAGAACTTAACCGATATAATGTAGGCTTCAAACTGGGAACTACCTTAGTCGGCAGCCCGTGTTGCGCAGATGACATTGTGTTCATGGCAGACAATCAATATAAACTGCAAACTATGCTGCCAACGAACCAGGAAACTAAGTAAACTATACTGGAAATCTAAATGCACAAAGGCAATCAACACTGGGAAGAAACACTAATTACTGGTGCAAAACCCAAACTAACACTAGCTGCACTCGGCGTGGGCTCATGGAATATGGGACAAGCACGCCACATATGGCGTGGCCCCACACAACAGTGGCATATGTCAGAAATGGGATTACCAAACCCAGATTTGTCACTGAAGTACTTGTTCCACGTCAACAAGCACACGTTCACCCAATACAATATAAAGCGGATCCTACATGTCCCAGCTATCGCCTAGATGTCCAGCACTCTATGAAGTTCGCAAACAACTATTCCAGATATTCCTTAATGAAATCTAGAAAACTTTACGCCCGGAAATATATCCCTCTCTAAATAAATGTGACATTACTCAACTAATAATAAACACGTACTGTAGTGGTTCTGAATTGTGTCCGTTAAATGACCAAACTATCTTTGACATATAACGCACTGCAAGCACACTGACGTATAAACTCCATACTGTGAGACTGAAGCTGCAGGTGATCTAATGGTTGCCTGTACTAACCCCAGATCTAGACCCCATTGAACAGAACAATCGACGCGGGGTGCACCCGAACTGGTGGATAATTCGTAAAGTAAAAGCCATAGGAGAACATTCAAATCAAACTAAGCAACTACTAACACTTATATGTCGATAATTGAAGCACACTTGGTCTGTTTTGGTTTGTTACGGTTGTCTATTATTGGCAAATAGTCGACACAAAATACTTTTGTCTAAAAAATATTTATTCTGTAGTACACTGGTTATGGTGTATTTCACCGAACCATAACTGTAACCAACGGTCGTATAACCGTTAAACCGCGTTTTTCGGTTCCATAACCTCGGTAAACGGTAAGAACACCGCAGGATATTGTCACACTATAGCGGTTCGATTGCGGTTAAACTGCAGTTACATGTAGTTGAGCTGCGAACCGCGGCTACGTGGTTAACCCTTTGAACTCGAATGCCCGCTATAGCGGTGTATGTAAATAGTGCAGATCCAGACGAGACGGCTCGTTAATCAGGATCTGCACTATTTACAAGTAATCTTCATATTTTTGAAAACAAAAAAAATACCCCGTTTTCATAAATGGACTAGTCTGTAAACCATTTTGTTACGGTTGGATTGGTTGCAAAATTAGCATATTATCAAAATCCATTCCAGTTATTTAGGGGTGCAAGGGTTAATGTACCGCAATTTGGTTGTGACTCTACATAGAATTCCCCATGTATCCATGGTCCATGCAGCTGTATCTACAAACAAAAATTGGCGTTTTCTAAACAATGCCGAAAGAGCTAAACATACCGATGATACTGGAGAGTAATGTATGTGTTACGTTTCCGAAACTAATTTTACCACGGGTCCGTTTGTCAGCTGTTCAGGACTAAGAGTGGTTGAAAGGGTATCCGCATGGACGCATACACCCGTATGTCGCTGGTGAATGTAGAGATGCTGACAGTGGGCCTTCCCAAGCTCGCACCTGCGGACAGACAAACAGTAGTCAATAACCCGAATTTGCTGTATATAACGCAGGAAACAAAAGCAATATTAAAGGCACTGGGTTTCAGATATTACTAGAAAGTGATGAAGCATAATAGGAAAAATTGTTTAATTGTAGATTTGTATAGCATAGCTGAACCTAATTGTACCTAAACATTTGTAAACAAAATGACCATTCCTATAGTCAAATGTTTATAATATTGAAACATAACTAGCGTTTGCAAAGTTAGTTATTTTTCAGTATTATAGTCTATAATGGGAACTTCGTTTTTAATTTTGACATAGTAGTATTACTTAAAACAAAATTGATAGAAGTTCACATTTTTTCCTTACTGGTACATGTATAGAGAAAAACCCGAATTAAGCTTACATGTATCTCCCCTGTTTTAAAATTATGGTTTCGTGTGTTTTTTTGGGAATGTTTATATATGTCATTTACCTTGGATGAATCTACGAATAACATGTTTTATAGATGTATCTTGAGACATCATCTGAGACACGGTCACTTTAAGTGTATGTTGAATTTTGGCTCGGTAACCCGGCGGAAATGTTGATTTTCATAGAACGCCTATATTCTCGTGAATAGTTACAGGCGTTCTATATTTACAATCGCTCTAGGGGCCGAATGGGGTTCGCTGCGGGAAACTTCGTGAAATGAAAGCGTGCCAATACCAATAAGCTCTTTGTTCGTTCAATATTGAAACATGCTAACATCTGTAGACATTCGATAGGTTATTATCCAAGCATATTTGCTTGGATATAGTCCTGATACGGTTTTTGAGACCTCACATGTTTTATGCAAATGAGTAATTGTCGACCAACGAACGTACTTCATGCTTCATGATTCTAGATACGCCACGTGAGAGAGTTCCAAAGCGAGCTGTGCATTATGAACGTGTCACTCACATTTTTGGCCAGCTACATTTTTGTTCAGCTACAGTTATATTTTTAAAAACAGTTTGTGATTTTATAAAATATTAACTGTCGTGTTTCATAATAAATATTTTGTTAGGAAGATTATATTTTTAGCGCAATGATCGACCGTTCCACATGTAATTTATACGTAGTAATACGCCATGACAAATAGTTCTGATAGTGAGCTAACATTACATTGTGTAGTGTAATACATGTGTTGTTAATTTTTCTGTACGACATTTATATTACAAAATGTTTATCTGATTTAATATAATATAAACTGACATGTATTAATTTGAGTATATTATTTTTCACGCGCAATGATACAATTAACCTTGTGTCTCATGAAAAGTAGTTTCCGCCATTTTATGCCGACAAATTACAGAATCGTTTACATAGTCATAGGTCAATGGCTCGATAAAATCCAACATTGGACAGCGAAATGATGATGATTGAAAACAGAAACATTGTTTTTTGACAGTTACATACCGCATGCTTTAAATAATCATCTTGAGCCATCGATATTATTAATTAGTGTCCATTTTACTTAAAACATCAACTACAGTAATCTATAATGACGTTACACAGAAAATGCAGTACGATACACTTCACAAAGGAAACATTGTCTTAGAGTTTGAATAATTTTAGGTTCCGCCGAACGAACGAGTACGCCGAAATATATTTCCGTACAAATCCAAAAACCTATTTATTATATACCCGTTCAACAAAACATGCATACTAATCATTAAATAATCCGATAGTGTGATGAAATGCGACTCTCTATTATTTTTGTTGAACAATCCGAGCGCCTGTGATGGCTTCAGTTTATGCAAATTGACAAGGTCATTTCGCGCACCTGAATCGATACAATGATCAGGGGTTGAAATTTCACTCGCCCAGCTCGCCATGGCGAGTGCTTTTTGTGGCGGTCGAGTACTTTCTACAGGCACTCCCCCAGTTTGGCGAGTGAAAGATTTGGTCAGGATTTTTTTTTTTGGAAGAAATTGCCAATTAATTCCATCGATAACGGCCAACAAATGGTATTAATTCAGCGACCATTTGTTGTTTACAGTTCACGTCAATTTTCGGGAAGTAAGATTCAAGCAGTGTCTATGTACACGGTTACGGGTAGAATCTCTAGCGATTTTGAACACGGTCCATATCGGGCAAGTTTAATTCACGGATTATTTGTCGGCTTTACGCGGCCGGGCTAACAAATAATAGGACTGCGAGTATAGACTAGTGTATACGCGCCACATATATCGTCTCGTATACAGTTGGGTTAACGCGCATTTCAGACGCCGAACATAACGGCTTGGGACGAAACGGTCGGCGCCGGGTCCGAAACCATTGAATTTAGTAATTAAGGCAGCACGCAGCGCATGCAAACATAGCCACTATAAATTAAACTAAATCTATGTCACTCAACGCTTATAGAAAATAAGAAGTGTGCAAGCCTCTGAGCAAATTCGCTGCTATTTGTTTGTTTATGTTCATTTAATACTTAAAATATAAATAACAATAATAGTGAATATGTCTCATACGTTTTGGTAATGATCATATGTAAAAGCTTTTTTTCTATAAATAAGATGCAACATTACAAAAACTGGAAATAGCAATTTATTTTTAAAAAAAACTGGGCAAGTAACTTTTTGACCTGGGCAAGTACTTTTTTTTTATTTTCTACCTACCTTGGTTCTACCTTGGTTGAAGGCCGTTTCTTGTAAGTTAGGCTTGTACTGTCCTATTTTAGCGACGTCAAATTGGATAATTGTCTTTGAAACTGGGGGGAGAGCGCAACTAAATCATGGTTAAAATGTCTGTACAATATTTTCACGTGTTGAATTTGCTGGGTCTCTTCTTCCAGGCGGAGTTGAGTGAACTTTTGAAACTAGTTAGTGTGTTCGAATTTACACAATCACTAGGGAGTGCATTCCAGTCTGTGACGACTCTTTGAGAGAATACTTTTTGTCGCAACTGCGAAGGATTTCAGGACTTTCAGTCCTTTGATATTAAAATAATAATACGCATGTAACTCGCAAAAAAAATAGCTTCCCAATGAAATTTTGTTTAAATAGATGATCCCGTATGGAGCCTCATTTAGAACGTCTCGTAGCCATATGCTCAATATTTTATTCTTTTTACTAACAGCCATAGTTGGACACAGGACACTTTTTTAAATGTAATATACCAATCAATAACAAATTTAAGTTTAAAAAGTAAGCTATTTATTTAAAATGCGATTTTATTTACATGTGTGACATCGTAGCATATTCCGTGTTAATTATGGTTAACTGTCGTTACGCTATAAAAAGTAATTCCGAAAACAAAATATTTTAAAAGGTAGATACGTTTGCTATATCCACAATTCAATCAACTAATAACATACATGTATAATATAAGGAAATGAGTGTTGTTATTATCTATTTGTTGCTTGCTTTATTTCATTTTACCTGCCAAACGCGTAATAATACAATGATTGGTTATATTGCCGATTACACCTGTCCAAACCATCACTTTTTGCTGTCTTCATTGTTGATAAGATCTAAATACGGAAATACAGATACTCATTGTGTACTCAACGATATGTGAACGGTACAGACGTACATTTCTGCAAATTTTCTAGTTGAGAGGAAAATATGACGACAAGCGACTCCCAACAAGACGCATCAATAATTGACCTACATTTTACATATGTCCTAACGTCACGAGAATGGGTGCCAGACACGAAACATTCGTTTCAGGTAGGAATTATTTCTTTATTACTGTTGACCAATATTTGAATCGTGCTGACTTCGACAGCACTTTTAACAATCATTAATGTGTCCAAAAAAACACACACTTTATTGAACAGTTTTGTCTCAACACCACACCGAACACTACATTCTGAACATGTGCCGAGTCATTGGTTTTCGCGACCAATTTTGTTTCCACAACTGTTGTTTAAATTATGCCATCTGGGAATCTGTGTGTTTGTGCCAAATTGTGGCACCTCTCTACTTGTAGATTGACTTTGAATATATGTTTTTAGTCCAACAATTCAATAAAAAAAATATCTTTTGTCAACTCCCATTGTACATTGTTAATGTAATTATTGTATATTTAGGCCTTTAGCCACATTTAAAAAAGAAAGAAAAAGACACTATGCTTTTGTTTACAGTACACTATCATATGTGCCGTTGCAAACACGCATGTGATACATACATCACAGAATTTACATCTCCTACATAGGCGTCTTTGAACTGCGTTGAATATTCAGGAAGTTTTGACTGAATATGGGGAAGTTAATGACTTATCAATTTGTTTGGAAAGCCTTAGATGCGCAGAATTAGCCGACACCATTGTATTCAAGAAAGTATCTACTTTTTGTCCACAAATGGCGGTGGGGGGTGGGGGGGGGGGTGGGGATGGAGTATATCTGTTAAAGTAAGTGTACACGGCTTCGCACAGTGTATGTGGCTTTGCACACACCAATATTTTGTAATAATCATGCAGTTTTCTTAAGACAGGCGTTTTCAGAAAATCAAATGTGTTTAGAAAACTGTAACAACAGTGATCAAATAAGTAAAAAATCGAGGTGTGCGAATCCAGGTACACTGTACACTGTACACTGTGCATTTTCACAGCGTCGACTGAATATACGCCGGTGCAATAATCTCAGTATTTCTATTAAGTTAGTGTATGTGGCTTTGCACACACAAATATTTTACATGTCTGATTATTCATGTTGTTTTCTTAAGACAAGTGTTTTCAGAAAGTCACGTGTTTACATGATTTAGAAAACTATAACTACAGTGATGAAACAAGTAAAAAAGATTGAAGTGCAGTATTTCTAGTAAGTATTTGTATTACGATGGGTGGGCTTCCTAAAAATCATTTCTACACTGGGTACCCATGTTTGGTCTGGGGTGGTAATGAGGGACCTCTTTGCTTCATTGGGGGTGACCTCACGAAATATTGGCGGGGGTGGAGACTGTATGTTTGTTGGGATTACAATCGTGTCTGTTAATTCTGCTCACCTACTAATAACTTTCGTGAAAATGTCCATATTCAGTCTAAATTCCCTGAACATTCAAGACGACAGTTCTTAGCCGAGATAATCACGGCTAAACGGATGGCTTTTACTATTTCATCTGTCGTCTATTTTCTGTATCCGCCTTGCGGAGACCCAGCCAAATTTGGTCTAAATAACAGTCCATTTTGTCCTTGAGTTTTGCTAATCATACGGGAATAAAATGATAATCCATATCGGTATATTTGCATGTGTATTATTGGTTCATGATGCTTTTTTTAACAGGTCTGTCGTTGATCTATTAATTTAGTAAGCAGGACTACTAATCATTTTGACCATGTTCTGAATAACTGTTTACCAAACTATCGCAATGGGATAAAATTGTGACTTAGTATACCGTTAATCAGCTGGTTTATTACAAAATCAACATAATTTATTCTGACGTATGCTGGGCAAAACACTACGTGAATTGTGCATTAGCCAGAGCGCAGAATTAGCCAAAATTACATTTTTTATATGCAGATCAGAATGTCAGTTTTCATTGGTTTGATACATGTACAGATATGTACGTCTCATTATTATTGAACCATATTATTGTACTTGCGAACAATAACTTGCAATCCACTCCTGTACCGTCTGTAGCAGAGTTGCGATTCAATTCATACATGTAGGCTTCCTCTACATAATAACTAATCGGATCTGATTTACACTTTAGTTATTAATTGTGACATGATTTGTATATTTTCCATCTGAAAAAACTATTATAAAAGTAATATAGGAATGAATGGCCTTTTTGTGGAATTTATCGGGGTATAAACTTGGAAAAGTCGCGGGAATACTGGACGATGGCCGGAAGGCTTCGTCCAGTATTCCCGCGACTTTTCCAAGTTTATATCCCCGATAAATTCCACAAAAAGGCCATTCGTTCCTTATAATTCCAGCATTTGAAATAAATTCATCAAGAAAATGTGTTTATTTTCCGTTTTCTTAAGAATTATTTTAACTGTGCCGCACGGTTACGGAAAGTAGTTCGGCGTGGGAGTTTACTGGGATATAATTTTTGGACAGAGACTTTCTACGGGCCAATCAAATGTTAGGGAACTGTGTAAATATTTTTGTGCTGGAATTATTGCATATGAATCACGATTTGCCTGGTTTGGCCCTCGGATAAGTTTTTATCTTTGGCTCTTTCTGTTACCCGGGAGTTGAATTGGGATATTGCCCATTATAAAAGTAGTAAGATTATTACTGATCCTACTGCTTTTGGGAGGGGGCCAGGTGATTCTGGTATGGCGAGGACCTGGCATCAGATCAGGATCATGCTGATTTCAGGGCTGAATATATAGTTCTTTTATTGTAAATATTCATTTCTGATTTTAGGATTTCCCCCCCATTTGTACTTTGTACATGTACTTCAACATGTACGTGTGCAGGTAATATATGGGATTTTGTACTAAACCCATTGACCCGGCCTTAAATTACCTTAGCTGTTGATAGGCCGTTAAACCCCAACAAACAAACAAAACTTTACATGTTCAATTTGGCTGCCATTGACTGGGTCACTTATTGAATTCAGCTTAAATTTACTTTATCAGGTCATTTACATATCTGCATAATTATGTAAGTTTATGTCATATTTACTGCAATATGTTATTTTCATAATGTTAACAATCATTTTAATCAAACATATATAAAATATTTCACAAATAAACATAGAGTCCCACATGCCAGGTTATAATATTGGGAGACATATTTGTTTTGTCCATTCTTTATATATTACATTTTTCGGGCAAAATAAACATTCATTCACCATTACCCGACATATTAATTGGCATTATTTTTCTTTTTATATGAAACGTGAATTTCGTCACTGATATCAGGGGCGATAACCGTGTTTCCATAAAAGGTTTCTCTCCACTTAGTTTTGTTTATCTGCAATGATCCTACTTTATAATGTGTCGATACAAATATTTGTCCGGGTGACACATTTAATTGCCGTAAATAATTTAAAAATGTCCTGTCTATTTGTCATATCAAAATAGCCTGATACCACCGCGAGTTACTATCAGTGAAATAAAGAGTATCGGTACTAAATGATTATATCTGTATAGTGGGCCGGCACTCGTAATTTTTAAAATTGGCGGAATACATATACCGTAGTAACACAATTATACACTTATTTAATTCTTATAGACAAAATGTTATGCCTACTAGATGGGACCAAGGTTGAAGTAACGGACCGAGGTCTATAAATACATTAAATATGCCTAAAAGCATCCATATACAAAAGTAAAAGCTAAAAATAAATGTGTTACTCCCTCTATAACACACATATATATATATACCTCGGTCCGTTACTTCAACCTGTGGATGGGACCCCAACTTTAACTGCTACATGTAATTTTCGAATCAGATCTTTTATTATCTAAGCACTGTTTCAGGTTGGAAAGTTGCGGAGTCATTTGCTGAGAAATGGTTAATACTGGTAAGAAATTAAATAAAAGGCTAACCACGTACATAATAGTGTTTGGTTGTTTGTTTCAGGGAAGCCGTCTGCATATCTTAGCCATCTGGATTATTCGTCGAGCCTCTTCATCTTCACCCTGCAGTCGAGGCAGACACCAGCAGTGCTATTAAGATCAGCGACTGTCATCTGAAAATATAACCCTCAAGGAACAGCTTGAGAAAGACAAAGTTCAATTACGAAAAAAAAAATAACCATTTAACTGGAGTACCATCCATGCCAGTGGCAGTGCTTGTGTGGTTATTAGCTCTGATTTCTGCTGTAATCAACCTGTTGAAAGGATGTGTCGAGAAGACATGTTACTCCTTGTGTTGATGGAATTAAGAATGAATCTTATTCACACAAATCTGACCCATGCAGATTTGTCAATTTGTTTTCAATCGGTGACTCATTCTTGTAGTGGACAGAATTACATCTGTACTTTTCTGATTACATTTGTATGTGACATTCGAAGGACTAGATATTAAAATGGTCAGGAATATATTTACTATGCTTTTACACACAGCCACAGGTTGAAGTAATGGACCATGGCCTATAAATATATTAAATATACCTAAAAGTGAGACAAAAAATAAGCTAAGCAAAATGTATTTACTCCATGTGTGATATAAGGGAGTAAATAATTTGTTCTATTTTCTTTCACTTATTGATGCCTTTATGTATCTTTAATGTATTTGCAGGTCTTGGTCCGTTACTTTAACCGGTGGCTGTGACTGGAGAATGCGGTTTATGGGATTTGTGACCAGTGTAGCTCCTGATCAAATAGCACACCCCTGTCGCTTGATAATGATGTGGCTTGTTAGAAGCATGATGGAGGTTTCATTCATGCAATGGTGAACAGTGCAGATCTTGTGTATATACTCAGGCTGATGTGTATCTACACTGGTCGCAAATCCCATAAGCCCCATTTCTCCAGTCACAGACACATTTGAGCAAATTTAAAAATCATAACGCCAACCTAGAGTGATTAGCATTTAAGGTATTGCATTCAATCTTTGATTCATAAATTTCCGTTTGACGTCCACAGTCTATACAATCCGTATTTGGTTGTTTGCATATGGTTTCTGTGATCTTCGCAATAAAGGATTTTACTAGAAACATACAGATAGACCGCAGACAAACTTTGTAGACTTTCGAAGTTAAACGAAAATTTACGAATTAATGATGTATTTGTGTGCTATTATAATGGTTATAATTGGAATCAATGCCCAATGGTCAAACTTGTAACAAATTACATGTTTACAATACATTTTGACTTCGAATGTAATGGTGCAATTGGTTGATATTGGTCATTTTCAGTGCATGATGTGAGAAACAACATATTGAGGCATCATCTGTAACACAGTGCCTTCAATCATGATTGATACCCAGGCATACAAAGTATGTCGAGGTGTATATAGTTTTTCTATTTGCGTTCATCTGTAAGATTTGCGTGAAAAGTTTTTCGGTACCCATTGTATCTGCAACCGTAAGTCGCATTGAGTTGAATCTTCATATACTTCTGTATCGTCATCCATATTTTTATACTGTAGCCCACCGATGTGGCTTTCTTGCACAAGGTTAAGTTTTGAAATATTTGCGTCAAACTTGTTAAAGTTTTTAAGTACACAATTTCTCTGCAACCGCAAGTCGGGTTGACTTGAAATTTCATATATATATATATATATATATATATATATACTTCTTTTTGGCATTTTTATATCGGACAGTTATATCCATTATGTGAGTATTAGACCATAGCTGTTGACAGACCGTTAAAAAACAATAAACAAACATTCTATAGCCGACTCATGCGGCTTTCGTGCACACGGTGAAGGTGAAACTTGCGTTAAATGTTTTGAAATATATGCGTTAAAGTTTTAAATAAACAATTTCTCTGCAACAGTAAGTCAGATTGAATTGAAACTTCATATATTTCTCTATCAACATCAATATTTTCATTTTATAGCCCACTCATGCGGCTTTCATTATTACAGAGGTGGAAATTACATAAAGCCGATTGGAACACATTGTGTGATATGTGCATGATTTACCTAGTTCTCGAGATGCGGAAGATCCACTTGAATAATATATTTCCCTGTTACACGATATTGCAGAAAAGATAATACATAAAAACCTCGGCAAAGACCAAATGTGTCACTACAGCATGGTTTGATGAAGAATGGTAATAAGCAATGACTGCTCGTAAGATGTCTATTCGTCAAATCAATAATCAAGCGACAGCAGAAAATGTGAACGCTCATAGACGTTATAGAGCGAAAACTGGGCGCACTATCAAAGCTAGCAAGAGAAAGACGTGGAGATCGTTTGTCTCCACCTTAAACTCTCGATGCAAAATAAAAGGAATATGGGACATGATTCGTACGAAGAACGGTAACGGTAAAACCACTTCAATCAATCATCTTAACAAATTAGGGCATCAAGTCTCTTCAAAAGTTGATATTGCAAACAGTTTAACAGACACCTTCTCCAAAAACTCATCTTCCAATAACTATTCTTGAAGTTGAAATCTGAGCAAGAGAAAACAGATCCCCAGAAACAGGCAATGGGTGTGCCGATATGGCCTTTTTGTGGAATTCATCGGGGTATAAACTTGGAAATGTTGCGGGAATACTGGACGAAGGCCTAGTCCAGTATTCCCGCGACTTTTCCAAGTTTATATCCCCGACAAATTCAACAAAAAGGCCAATCATTCCTTATAATTCCAGCATTTGAAATAAATTCGTCAAGAAAATGTGTTTATTTTTCGTTTTCTTAAGAACTATTTTAACTGCCCTGACGGTTACGGAAAGTAGTTCGGCATGGAGTTTAATGGGATATAAATTCTGGACAGAGACTTGCTACGGGCCAATCAAATGTTATGGAATTGTGTAAATATTTTTGTGCTGGAATTATTGTATGTTGTAAAATACTTGCAATCTGATGTTGACTGTTCGTCATATGTCGATGATTTTCATAGAACGCCTATATTCTCGTGAATAGTTACAGGCGTTCTATAATTACAATCGGTCGATGGGCCGAATGGGGTTCGCTGCGGGAAACTTCGTAAAATGAAAGTGTGCCAATACCAACAAGATATATGTTAGTTCAATATTGAAACATGCTAACACCTGTAGACATTGATAGGTTATATTAAAATAATAATACGCATGTAATTTGCAAAAAAATAGCTTCCCAATGAAATTTAGTTTAAATAGATTATCCCGTATGGTGCCTCATTTAGAAACTCTGGTACATTTAGAGTCAATATTTGAACCGTTTTACTAAACGCCATAGTGTCATGTGTCCAATTTATTGGACACATGACACTTTTTTTTAATGTAATATACCAACCAATAACAAATTTACGTTTAAAAAGTCAGCTATTTGTTGTTAAATGCGATTGTATTTTCATTGTGACGTCATACTATATTTCGTGTCCTGCCAAACGCGTAATAATACAATGATTGGTCATATTGCATTACACGTACTGCCATCGTGATTGCTGTCTTCGTTGTTGATAAGCTCTAAATACGGAAATACAGATACTCATTGTGTACTCAACGATTTGTGAATGCTATAGACGTACATTTCTGCAAATTTGCTAAAGTTGAGAGGACAATACGGCGACAGCCAAGAGACATCAATAATTGACCTACATTTTACATAAGTCTACTACATGTAGGCTTCCTCTACATAATAGCTAATCAGATCTGATTTACACTTTAGTTGTTAATTGTGACACAATTTGTATATTTTCCATCTGAAAAAAAAATATTATAAAAGTAATACGTATGGATCACGATTTGCCTGGTTTGGCCCTCAGGTACGTTTTCATCTTTCGCTCTTTCTGTTACCTGGGAGTTGAATTGGGTTATTGCCCATTATAGAAGTAGTAAGATTATTACTGATCCTACAGCTTTTGGGAGGGGCCATGTCATTCTGGTGTGGCGAGGACCTCGCATCAGATCAGGATCATCCTGATTTAAGGGTTGAGTATATAGTTCTTTTATTGTAAATATTCATTTCTGATTTTAGGATTTCCCCCCCACTTTGTACATGTACTTGAACATGTACTTGTACAGGTAATATATGGGATTTATTACTAAACCCATTGACCCGGCCTTAAATGACCGCATCTGTTGATAACTTGATAGGCCGTTAGACCCCAACAAACAAATAAATGATATACGTAGGCTTCCTCTACAGAATAGCTTATCAGATCTGATTTACGCTTTAGTTGTTAATTGTGACCTAATTTGTATATTTTCCATGGAAAAAAAAACTATTATAAAAGTAATACAAAACTTTACGTGGGTGGTCACGTCGGGAGAACGAGACGACGTAAATTAACGGTCGTAGTTCCTCCATATAGGAATCACTATTTGCCTGGTTTGACCCTTCAGTACATTTTTATCTTTTGCTCTTTTGTTACCTGGGAGTTGAATTGGGTTATTGCCCATTATAAAAGTACATTGTAGTAAGATTATTACTTATCCTACTGCTTTTGGGAGAGGCCAAGTGATTCTGGTGTGGCGAGGACCTGGTATCGGACCAGGATTATTCTGATTTCAGCGCTGAATATATAGTTGTGTTATTGTAAATATTCAGTTCTGATTTTGGGATTTTCCCCCAATTTGTACATGTACGTGAAAATATACATGTACTTTTTCTTTTTATATGAAACGTGAATTTCGTCACTGATATCAGGGGCGATAACCGTGTTTCCGTTAAAGGTTAATGGAAACTATATTCTGTCTGCTTAGTTTTGTTATGTGCACTATGATCGTACTTTATAATGTGTCAATAAAAATATTTGTTCGGGTGACACATTTAATTGGTATAAATAATTTAAAAATGTCATGTCTCATTTGCATATCAAAATAGCCTGATACCACCACGAGTCACTATCAGTAAAATCAATATTACTAAATGATTATATATGTATAGTGGACCTGCACTCGTAATTTTTAAAACTGGCGGAATACATGTACCGTAGTTACACAATTATACACTTATTTAATTCTTATAGGCAAGCTGTTATGCAAACAGGTTGAAGTACATTGTAACGGACCGAGGTCTATAAATACATTAAATACGCCTAAAAGCGTCCATAAACGAAAAAAAAAAGCTAAAAAAAGTTTTGTTACTCCCTCTATAACACACACATATATATACCTCGGTCCGTTACTTCAACCTGTGGATGGGACCCCAACTTTAGCTGGTACATGTAATTTGCGAACCAGATCTCTTATTCACTATTCTGCAGAGGAAGACTATGAATGGAAACGTAACTCTGCTACGGACAGTACGGTTGTAGATTTCAAGAGTTACTGTTCACAACTATGAACAATGTGGCTTACTCGCTTACCACATTTATCCAAGTTTTTGTGAGTTTGATACCCGGGTGGGATGTAGTTCTCTAAGCACTGTTTCATGTTGGAAAGTTGCGGAGTCATTTGCTGAGTAATGGTTAATACTGGTAAGAAATTCAATAAAAGGCTAACCATGTACATAATAGTGTTTGATTGTTTGTTTCAGGGAAGCCGTCTACAGATCTTAGCCATCTGGATTATTCGTCGAGCCTCTTCAACTTCACCCTGCAGTCGAGGCAGACACCAGCAGGGCTATTGAGATAGTATATGGGCGGTTTCAGAAGAAGCAGATAAGGCGGAAATTGTTTCTCATTCTACTGTTGAAGGACAAAGGCCACCAGAAGAATCGCTGCCCGAAGACACAACTCCACCTGGGCAACAAGTTGCCAAACACTTGCGAAATGGGAACTGATCCAGTTCCTGACCTACACGAAGCAAAATATAGTGTCGCCATGACAGACTGTCATTATCTTAAGATCAGCGACATCTGAAAATATAACCCTCGAGGAAGAGCTTGAGAAAGACAAGTTCAGTTACAAAAAATTAACCATTTAACCGGAGTACCATCCATGCCAGCTACAGTGTTTGTGTGGTTCTCAACTCTGATTTCTGCTCTAATCATCTAATCAACCTGTTGAAAGGATGTATCGTGAAGACATGTTACTTCTTGTGTTGATGGAATTGAGAATGAATCTTATTCACACAAATCTGAGTTGTGCAGTTTTAAGATTTGTCAATATGTTTTGAATCGGTGACTCATTCTTGTGGTGGACAGAATGACATTTGTACATTTCTGATTATGTGACACTCGAAGGACTAGATATTGAAATGGTCAGAAATAATTTATACTATGCTTTTAAACATATGTGGCTGTGACCTCAGGTTGAAGTAACGGACCATGGCCTATAAATACATTAAATATACCTAAGAGCATCAATAAGTGAGAGAAAAATAAGCTAAACAAAATGTATTTACTCCATGTGTGATATATGGGAGTAAATAATTTGTTTAGCCTATTTTATTTCACTTATTGATGCTTTTAGGTATATTTAATGTATTTATAGGTATTGGTCCGTTACTTTAACCGGTGGCTGTGACTGAAGAATGTGGTTTATGGGATTTGTGACCAGTGTAGCTCCTGATCAAATAGTACACTCATGTAGCCTGATAATGATGTGGCTTGTTAGAAGCATGATGGAGATTTCATTGATGTAATGGTGAACAGTTCAGATCCTGTGCGGATATGTGTATCTACACTGATCGCAAATCCCATAAGCCCCATTTCTCCAGTCACAGACACATATTTGAGCAAATTTAAAAATCCTACCGCCAACCTAGAGTGATTAGCATTTAAGGTATTGCATTCAATCTTTGATTCATAAATTTCTGTTTAACGTCCACAGTCTATAAAGTCTATATTTGGTTGGTTTCACATGGTTTCAGTTATCTTCGCAATAAAGGATTTTACTTGAAACATCCAGAATAGACCAAAGACAAACTTTGTAGACTTTCGAAGGGAAACAAAAATTTACGAATTAATGATGTATTTTTGTGCTATTATCATGATTATAATTGAAATCAATGCCCAATGGTCAAACTTGTAACAAATTACATGTGTACAATAAATTTCGACTTAGAAATTTGACTTCGAATGAAATGGTGCAATTGGTTGATATTGGTCATTTGCAGTGCATGATGTGAGAAACAACATATTGAGGCATCATCTGTAACACAGTGCCTTCAATCATGATTCATACCCAGGCATACAAAGTATATCGAGGTGTATATAGTTTTTGTATTTTCGTCCATCCGTAAGATTTGCGTTGAAGGTTTTTGGGTACCCATTATATATGCAACCGTAAATCGCATTTGAGTTGAATTTTCATATACTTCTTTATCGTCATCCATATTTTTTATACTGTAGCACACCGATGTGATGTGGCTTTCCTGCACAAGGTCAAATTACTTAAAGTTTTGAAATATTTGTATCAAACATGTCAAAGTTTTTAAGTACACAATGTCTCTGCAACCGCAAGTCGGGTTGACTTGAAACTTCATATATATACTTCTTTATGAAGTTAGAAGATCAATATTTTCTTTCTATAGCCCTGGTGGGTGCATGTGATGGGTAATTTAACAATCGCGATTCATCCTTACCGGAAATCCGACTGGAGACCTGGTTTGGCCCTCACATACGTCTTTGGCATTTTGTATGTGACAGTTGAATCTGGTTATATCTCTTGTGTGAGTATTACGATTATTCGTAATCCTTTTTTAGGGAAAGGGGCCAAGTGACTTTGGTGTGGTATGGACCTGGCATCAGGTCAGGTTATTCTAATTTCAGGGCTGACTATATTTTTCTCGATGAAATTATTCCGTTCTGATTTTGGGATTTTCCCCCCAATGCAGCAGGTTCATACAGGATCAAACCCGTTTGCCCAGCTTTATATGACCTGCTGTTGATAGGCCGTTAAACACCAATAAACAAACAAACAACTTTGGCATTTGGTATCCGACGGTCATATCCTTTATGTGAGTATTAGACCATAGCTGTTGATAGGCCGTTAAACACCATTAAACAAACATTATATAGCCCACTCATACGGCTTTCATGCACACAGTGAAGGTGAAATTACTTTGAAACTTGCGTTAAATGTTTTGAAATATATGCGTTAAAGTTTTAAGTAAACAATTTCTCTGCAACCGTAAGTCAGATTGAATTGAAACTTCATATATTTGTCTATCAACAATCAACATCCATATTTTCATTTTATAGCCTACGCATGTGACTTTCATGCCCAAGGTCAAGGTCAAATTGTGTTAAATGTTTTGAAATATTTGCATTAAAGTTTTAAGTACACAATTTATCTGCAACCGTATATTGGATCGACTGGAAATGTCACACTTCTTTATCAACAGCCATATTTTCATTCTATATCTCACCTAAGCAGCTTTCATGCCAAAGGTCAAGGCCAAATGACTTTGCTACGGCCGCGGGTATGTGTGAGACCCCGCTCACTTGCTCTAGTCCTTAAAAGCAAGAATAACATAACTTAACATACTGATTTCTTTTGTTTTTTTCGGATACATGTACTGATTTTGTGTCCCGAGCATAACTGGAATTCCTTTTTGTATTTTTATCACAACTCTTGCCTCACTAATATTCCAGTGTTCTCCCTTTGTTTGTTCACGCATTGATTTTGTATCTGGCACATAGCGATATTTCAAATTTGACCTAATATGGTCCTGATATATATCAAATCGAAGGTATCGTGGGTATTGTCAAAATCGGATGATACATCATACAAGATGGCCGCCGACAGGTCATCCTTTAATTATAGATTTCGTCTTCTTCTCATGTACCGTTTGGCCGACGCTGGTCAGACTTCACAGTTGTGGTGCGTGGGTGAAGCATTTTCATATTTGTTAAAATGGAGGTTGTCGCATAATCCAAGATGGCCGTTGTAGAAAATTTGTTAAAATTCTTAAAAAAAAATCATATCAACCATGTTAATTTTACATTATTATTATTTTTACATCAAGCTTGAATTGCCACTTTGATATCAAGGGCGATAACATTGACTCTTTAAAATGTTAATGGAAACAACTATTTATTCTCTCTATTTATCTTTTGATGTGCAATGATCATATTTTGTAACAAGTCAATACAAATATTTATTCAGGTGACACATTTGTTGATATTGATAATAAATTTATGACCTGCCTCATTTACAATCAAAATAGCACGATGATACAACCTATCAGTAAACCTAAGATTACTAAGTGAATATTTCTGTGTAGTGGGCACTCGTATTTTTTAAAACTGTTGGAATAGTTACACAATTATACTTATTTAATATTTAATTCCTATAAAGAACACTTTGTGCCAAACAGATGGGACCCCAATTCAAATCATGATTTGCAACTTTGCTGAAGGATGTCTGGCACCCAGTCATTAAGTGCAAAGGCTTGTCTTATCAGCTCATTCACAAACACCACATCATACAAAACACTTGTCACATGGATTCACCAGTGGGTGTACAGTACAAAGTCCAGTGACATGGTGTGTAATTGCATCCTGTAACATTTGGTCAGGTGTGTATTTTTTTACTTTAACCTACGTTTTCTGGGGGAAATAACTACCTGTATAATATATGTGAAAATCACTTCAATGGAAGAAATTAAATGTATGTTCTCGCACCCCTTCCAAACTCCATTCACAATTCACACCCCCTCTGCATGAATCTGGATACTCCACTGCAGTGCAAAGTCGCAGAACAATTTTTGACATACAGCCGTTTGAATGTGTACTTGTGTGTGTGTAATATTTCTCAGACTTTTTCAAGGCAATGATTTCTGTTTCGATGTAATGTATGACCTGTCGTTGAATTTCACTCACAAGTTCATATTGGTGCTTGTAGGAGTATTTGATATCCAGTATACATTTTCTATGGCTTTCACATTCTGTAAAACCGTCTGGAGTTTCGACAATGAAATGGAGAAATGGCAAACATTTTCATGTGTCTGAATGTGGATTATTTCTGGCACTCATATCTTTGGCTTATAACGTCGTTCAAATTGTACTGCGTCAATTTTATCGAATTTAAGATTGCATATTTCATGACTTTCTTCAAAACGCCAGTTTTAGAAGTTGATGGTTTTAGGATTTTGATATCATGCACTGCATGCCGGTGATAAGTCGCTAGGTGGCGTTGCCAAGTCGGACTGTTGTACTGTGCGGACTCACCGAAACAAACCGCCAGTGGACGCGTTACACTATGTTTGCAATGTAAACTCCCTGGGTAAGTTTATAGATCGCGGCTCAGTCAGCGTGCGACTAGATGTCGGTTTTTACATAGGGTACATGTGTATCCGTATGTATTGCGATCGAGCGGGATCATTTGGCCCGCCCACGACCCCCCGTGGGGCGGACGCCTGTGATTGACAACTTAGAATCGCGTCGGACAGTTAGCCACGCCCCAGATCCCCTCGATGGGCACGTCCGTAGTGATATCTTGGAATAACCATAACAACAAAATGCATTGTGTTACTAAACGTTTAACTGGCATACGCAACCACTAATTGAAAATAATATTATGAAAAACTTGCACTGCACAATATCAACAACGGTTGTTCTACGTACAAAAATACATCGGATTATTTTGTTGCGCGTGATTTGCCCCCATTTGCAGCACAAATCGTGCGGTCATCGCTAAATTTAGTAACAGAGTTAACTCCCCTCCGAATACTCTCCGAAACAAGCGACGCGTTTAACACACAAACTACATCAAGTTTGACCTAGTGGGGCAGATCCGTGAAACAATTGCGCACATTTTGCTACAAGCATGAAACTTGGCACAGTTATAGAAATATATAAACCGATTTTTTTTGGATGTAGACCCACTTGAAAAAATCAAGATGGTGGCCATTTTCAAGATGGCCGCCATAAATTATACAGTCATTTTTAAAAATTATTTTATCAAGCCAATTTGTCGATCATGTTCTTGAACAAAGTGTAAATTATATTTTTTTGATAAATGTCAACATAGTGACTAGTTTTCAAAATGGCCGCCAAATTCGAGGTAAAATAGCAATACATGCGTTCTTCAACATAATTGTCGTAAAATATTTGAAAATCTTTCATTTATGACAGTAAGCTAATGTACTGTTATTGCTTCATGAGTAAATATTCATATAAATCAAGATGGCTGCCATTTATAGAAGGGCATCGAATTCCAATTTCTAAATGACACGAACTGTAAATGCTAGTCCACTATTTACTATGCTTCAGGTAATTTATGTATTGTGATGTGTTTCTGCCAAGGGTTATGGCACTACTTGTGGTCTATTGTTTATCTGTGATGGTCAAACTAGGTAAATATAGCGAATCTCTGTATTCAGTTATCGTCTCGATAACAAGTATTGTATTCTACAAGCATTCCATCAATGCTGTTATTATTTTCCTATCATTGTTGGTCGTTGAGCATTACTCTCATTCTGACAGGTGTACACGTTTGACTTTCCATTGTGTATGTGCCCCATTTACTGTGCCTATTTGGGCACATCCTATGACACAGATGAACGGACGGATAACACCATTTGTCTGGTAGTGGTGTTCAGCCAGGCGGTCTGCAAAATCGCATGACGCTGTCTTTGTTTGTCATGTGGATATCATTATTGCTATTTGTATGACTAGTCACGTTCGCAATCGCCGCCACACTTACACAATGCAGTGCATTGCATACATGCTTTGACACATTTACAACGACCAGCACATCCCCTCACCGATTGACATCCACACCTGATGAGCTGCTGACAGACCTTCGACGCTTCGGGTAGGGTGGGGGTCCATATTGGTTCCCATGTTTGGGCCGTAGATTTCTTCCATCCCCAGTCACATGGTGACGGAATGACTGGACGTGGAGTTAATGACTGTCCCCAACAGTGACCCGCTTGATAGGCCACTCGTTTGGTATGCTCAAAAAGGGCGGCGGAAGTTGGTGGAAGAGCATCAATAGGCCTCCCTTTCCTGGTGAACAAGTCTTTGCGTGCCTCATTCGCTGTCTGACATGTACTTGTCCTGTCATACATGACAACAACAAACCTCTCAATGAACGGCATCTTCTCCTTGACCGTGGCACCAGTTGGTGTGGTACTCAGCGCGACGAAACGAGTCGGTCACACCATCATCACTCATCCATGTCTTCCATGCAGTAGTCTTCCCTCGTCCAGCAAAGGAGGACGTTTGGTCACACCCAGTGAGCGCGTGGAATACTGGAAGAGCTCTGCATTTGTTCGAACCCAATGCATCCGCAATGGCATGGATAGGAATGTAACGAAAGTGTTTGCCAACTCCAAATGCAATCCAGAGTTCAGCGACGTTCAACTCTCGAAAAAGACCTACACATATAACTACGACATCTGTGTCGACAGTTCGAATCATCAGCCGGCTGAATCCATGTCGTCCGCATTCAGCTGCGTGTACTAGAAGTCGCGTATCCGCTTCTTCGTGTGTACATGGTGACAATTCTGTGACGTCTCTGTCTCTGCTACACAGGACGGTATCGCTGAATGTGGATATTAATTCTTTTCCGTCGTGGTCCTCAGTCGTGGCAACTTCGGACAGGTAGTTGAACAGCTCGGTCTTATTTTCGTCCGACTTCAGAAAAGATTCCCAGTTGCTTGGTACATTGCTGTCTGGCAAAACACGACGCCTTGTGCCTGTGCCTCGTCTAGTGCGTTCGGCTGCTTTCAGACTGTCTGGAACATATCTGTCCCAGACTATGTCAATCCTGTCGACATGCTTGTGTTGTGACTTGATATACTTCATGAAGACATCTGTGCATAAGCATGGAAAGTCTTCGATGCCCCAGGCTTCACTATATGGACAATGGCAGCACCATCTAGGAGTAATGCTTCAACATCAGGTGCACTCTCTTGAACATCAACAAGTTTTTCCAAACAGTGCACAAGATCAGACTTTGTCCCAGTGCGTATTTGTCCAAATTGTGAGAGACCCGGTGGATATCCCTGATTTTCATGACAAAAAAACTCATCAAGATCTCCGCCTCGAACCTGACACGAAACGTACAGTTGAGAGAACAATGCACAGTTCTTTTTCAAAGACACAATTTGCTGCTTCTCGTGTGACACTGTCCTTGATGGTATAGAACCAAACAAGGGGAATTTGTTTCGTCTGACTGGTTGAAAGAGGGACACCGTTCGTGTTCCTAGTCTATTGTCAACAAAGTGTACAAACTGTTCTTTCCCTGCCTCTTGGATCTTCTCGACAGTGCTTATTACATCATTACTGACTATGTCTCTCGTGTCTAAAACTAACAGATCCCCACTTCCATCCATGAATGGATTGCCCATTTTTTCAATGACTCCACAAAGTGCAAGTACTTGTTTTTGAAAGTCGTCTGGACACTTTTCACTTGTTCGTGATGACGCACATTAGCTGTGTTGCTGCCTTTGCGCGTGTTATCTATCAGTGTTGCTTCAAACTCTCCAATAGCTCTGGCAACTTCAGGAACTGCTACCATCCACCGCAGAAGCTCTGCAGAACTTTCTGTCAGGCCTATAACTCCTCCGTCACCCTTGACACATTTATTGTTTTGCTCGTGCGCATGGTCAATGGCTATTGCCGAGAATAGGCTGTGGGTTTTACGCACTACAAAGTGTCCGTCTTCAAACTCTGCTGCGACATTTGGGTGAGTGTGAGAAAGTGCGAGCATATCGAGAAGGTGTACGGGTAGCCAACGAGAGTAGTGTGTGTGATTCAGAGCAAAGAACCAAGGTATGAGTTTGGCTAACGATTCTTTGTACAAGTCAAAGTTTGCCTGGCGAATAGATTGAACGAATGCCAACACTGTCAACTCAAAGTCCAGTGTAATCGACCAATACATGAACTGGGGACTATTTGAGCCACTGACTGCCCGCCACTCATCGAATGACAACGCATCTTCACCATCTTCCACACTATTCAAATACTGTGAGAATGCGCTGTGCATCAATATGTACAGACTACTGGCTGTCACTTGATGCGCGTGTCGGGTCCGTGTCACGTGGGCAGCTTTGATAAATGACTCGGCTGAGCCAGATGACGCAATGTTGGCGTCTGAAATAGCTGTCGTCCATCCACTGTCGTGTAACCAATCTCCTAATGTCTTCAGTGCTGCCATTTCGATGTGAAGACCTCCGAACATTATCACAAACTTGTCTTCTCCATGTGTGTCTGGCCAATTCCATTGTATTAATTTGGCGACAGCATAGAGGGGCTGGTCACATGCAATGACAGGTGTTTGGCCTGGATTTAGGAACTGTACGGCTTTGTGTATAACATTCATCGCATGCCGTATCATTGCAGGCGATTTCGCCTCTTCCTGGAAGAGAGGAAGCAACGCACTAATGTTTATCGGCACATCTGCCAATAGGTCAGCTGTTGCTTGTTTTGATGCATGGTAAGCTGCCCATGTCATTTCCATGTCTTGTTCTTCATGTGTTACAGCTTGGCATACTTCTTTTGTATGCTCGAGCCACTGAAACTGATGTGTCATATTTTGTGATAGGACTGGATACTCACTTCTTCTGAGCGCTCCACTGGCGGCGGGTACTGTCGGTTCCTTTTCCCGTAAGATAACGGGTGGCACACTTGTGTATGACTCAGGCAATGCCGATATAGTCATTTGTGTTGCTGTCTCAGACGGACGAAGGACGACCACGTCTCTGCATTCTCCAGGGCAGTCAATTGTAGGATGTTGAAATAGTGATATCCCTGTTCCATGGAAAGACCCTTGTGCTGTAGTTGATGATGGGTTGTGGTCAATATTATCAACTGCACTTGTAGTGAAAATACCTTTGCGAAGTTTGGGTGGGCACACAACATTATCCTTCTGAAATTGATCGCATACTGCAGTTCCCATGTCTGTGGATATGGATAGTACTCTGTCATAAGAAATAGAAAATCCTAGATCATATAGCTTGTCTACAAGTCCACGTTTTCTTGTTGCTGCGTGTACAAGGAGACCTGTGTATATAGGAAGAGGTGGTTCTCGTGATTTGCTGTGATATTTTGAAGAAGAACCTTCGCGTCGGCGTATTGTGCTGTTAAAGTACAACAATTGTGCTGTAGAAAGAGTTGCTTGTGAGGCGCATTCGTTGCTAGACCGGGTTTTGATATTCGGCCCGTCCATGATCATCCCAACCAATGCTGACAGTGACAATGGAACTGATTCCAGTTGACTGTTACAATTGAACGATCCATTGAATGTGAATTTCATATTAAACATATCTCTGCGAACAATTGACGCTGCTTTCGCTAGAATGACTGCGTCATTATCAAAGTCCTGGCCATGTGATGCATTTAGGACAATACCAATCCCGTCCTTAAATGCGAGCAAAACGTTGCGACCGTGCTTATGAGCCTCCATGTCTGGAAACTGATCAAGAAGTCTGTTTTTGAGACGTGTTGTTTGTACCTTAATTGATACATTAGGTTCTAACTGTTTTTAATTCGCATTGTATACAGCTTGGACATATCCGCTAGTCAACACGAGTGGTGTGTCACCGCTTTCTGCTCTAGCATCTTCAATGTATGCCACCAGCTCGGCAAAAGCGATGCCGTGAAGACGGTTATCATTGCTTTCTTGGTCACCAGTACTTGCGTTGTTTGCTCTCCTGTATAGTGAAAGGAGACATGTGACATGATATACAGCGTCTTGCGCCATCATGTCTCCTGTGCTTAGTTTACCTAACAGCAAACTGTCGTCTAAGATACGCGCACATTTCTTCACCCGATTGTGAAGACGAAACATGGACGCTTTTCGAAGACCGCCTGATTCTAACCCTTCACCACAGAAAAAGCACGAGGTTTCTTTCTCAGCGGATGCTCCACCAGTACTTGATCGTGTTAATTTTGCTATACTACCACCAGCTGCAAATCCATCATCTGGGCATCTTCTCTTTTTCGCTCGTTGTAGCTTCAGACTACTGAATTTGTTAGCACAAGTTTTGTGCCACTTGGCTCTCTGTCGAGTAAGTGATGCCAGTAGACCATCCGGTTGTGATAAGCTGGTCACATCAATGTCGATGGGTAAACATCGAATACTTTTAAACTGCTCGATATTACTTGCTAACGTTTCATAGCCAGCTCCAACATTTGTTCGCGTTGTATCCGCAGGACAAACAAGAACCTCGTGTGTCGTTTGCTGGCACAACATGCATTGTCTACATGTCGGGATTTTGCTAGGGGTCTATGTTTATCAACATCTACCATTTCATTCCTCTCAGTGGTCACAGTAACTACACTGGTAGCTTGATCGACCTCTGCCATTGTCAGTTACTTTGACATTACATTGTTTCTATAACTCAGGACGTTATGCACTGAGATGTGAAACAACTATGGATTAATAAGTGAAATGTCACCAATACGCTAAGCATATACCAACAACGCTGTGATTTAAAGGTGGTTTGATGCAGCCAGCTTCTGTAAACATATACACGTTGCGGCTTTAAAATCATAGCGTTGTTGAATAAGCGTTGTTAAATTAACACGGGCTCAGGGGCGGCGGAAGCGGGGGTGGGGGGGGGGGGCCGTGTCCCCCCCCAATAATTTTGTTGGGAGGGGGGGGGGGGGGGGCCCCCCCCCCCCCAATAATTCTGTGAAAATGATATAATTATTCTAATACATTTTCCAGACTTTCTTGAGGATGCAGGAAATGGCGTTTCACACCACTTGGATTTCAAAAATGTCTTACATATTTTTCAAACTTTTGCTGAGAATGCAGGAAATGGCATTCATACCACTTAGATTTCAAAATTTTCCCGGGGGTGCAAGCCCCCGGACCCCCCTAGCACGATAGGGCCCTTCGGGTCGCCAAACTTCGCCCCCCCCCCCCCCCCCAACCCCCCCCCCAATAATCGTCGGCTTCCGCCGCCCCTGTGGCTCAAAATTGGCTATACAATAGCGGCCATTTTACAAACGGCGGCCATTTTGTTGTTTTTTTTAGGGTGTGGATTCAATTCCAATATGTTTCCTATCTCTTAATGCATATATATAGAAAGTTATGTGCTGGAATCACGAACCACGCGATTTTATCTCGCACATTAAGAATATTATTTCTAATGCATGTATTGAATGGCGGCCATGTTGAAAATGGCGGCCATTTTGGATTTTCTCCAGGTGGGTCTACATCCTAAAATGTTCAGTACATCAAGATGTATCATTGTGCCAAGTTTCATGCTTGTAGCACGATGTGCGCAATTGTATCACATATATGCACCATACGGCGGGACTAACCTTCCGACAGCCTATTTTTAAACTCACCCGACACCTGTGCGAAACAAAACTCGCACGTGTAGGTCTAACTGATGTTTAATCCTCATTCTCTCTCTCTATCGATGGATCTACAGTGGATTTTAGTGACATTCCTGAATTCGGCCTGATTGACATTTGTCTATGGTGGCCAATACACGCCAACATGAGTGTCAATTCTACGTTCATGGAAGGGGGTCAATAAGTCAGTATTTAAGGTGATAACTTACAGTCAGGGAACACATTAATGACAGTATAACACTGCAAGTACTGAAATACGACAAAAAAAATCTAACAAGTTTCTAAACGTTACAAGTGCCCGCTATACAGATATAATCATTTAGTAATATTTATTTTACTGATAGTGACACGCGCGGTGGTATCAGGCTATGTTCATATGCAAATGAGGTCATGATATGTTTTAATTATTTATACTAAAGAAATGTGCGTCACCTGAAAAAATATATTTTCGACAGATTTTAAAGTATGATCATTGCACATCATAAAATAAATACAGAGATTAAAGAGTAATGTCCGTTAACATTTTAAGCAAACACGGTTATCGCCCCTCATATCAGTGTGTAAATTTACGTCTGATATAACATGTATAATAATGCCAATCAGTACGTGGGATAATGGCGCATGAATGTTTATTTTGCCAGGAAATGTCTCAGATGATGTCTCTGATGTAAAGAACATTTTGTACCTACTGAGTGGGCATGTACCTTTAAGGGTTAATGAAACTGTAACACCAGCAATCAATCAAGCAATCAATCTAGTTTAATCTTGTAGTACCCTATGTTCAGTACTTTCAGTACTTTGATTACATAGGGTACATGTGTATCCGTATGTATTGCGATCGAGCGGGATCATTTGGCCTGCCCACGACCCCCCGTGGTGCGGACGCCAGTGATTGACAACTTAGAATCGCGTCGGACAGTTAGCCACGCCCCAGATCCCCTCGATGGGCACGTCCGTAGTGATATCTTGGAATAACCATAACAACAAAATGCATTGTGTTACTAAACGTTTAACTGGCATACGCAACCACTAATTGAAAATAATATTATGAAAAACTTGCACTGCACAATATCAACAACGGTTGTTCTACGTACAAAAATACATCGGATTATTTTGTTGCGCGTGATTTGCCCCCATTTGCAGCACAAATCGTGCGGTCATCGCTAAATTTAGTAACAGAGTTAACTCCCCTCCGAATACTCTCCGAAACAAGCGACGCGTTTAACACACAAACTACATCAAGTTTGACCTTCCGACAGCCTATTTTTAAACTCACCCGACACCTGTGCGAAACAAAACTCGCACGTGTAGGTCTAACTGATGTTTAATCCTCATTCTCTCTCTCTCTATCGATGGATCTACAGTGGATTTTAGTGACATTCCTGAATTCGGCCTGATTGACATTTGTCTAAGGTGGCCAATACACGCCAACATGAGTGTCAATTCTACGTTCATGGAAGGGGGTCAATAAGTCAGTATTTAAGGTGATAACTTACAGTCAGGGAACACATTAATGACAGTATAACACTGCAAGTACTGAAATACGACAAAAAAAATCTACAAGTTTCTAAACGTTACAAGTGCCCGCTATACAGATATAATCATTTAGTAATATTTATGTTACTGATAGTGACACGCGCGGTGGTATCAGGCTATGTTCATATGCAAATGAGGCATGATATGTTTTAATTATTTATACTAAGAAATGCGTCACCTGAAAAAATAATATTTTCGACAGATTTTAAAGTATGATCATTGCACATCATAAAATAAATACAGAGATTAAAGAGTAATGTCCGTTAACATTTTAAGCAAACACTGTTATCGCCCCTCATATCAGTGTGTAAATTTACGTCTGATATAACATGTATAATAATGCCAATCAGTACGTGGGATAATGGCGCATGAATGTTTATTTTGCCAGGAAATGTCTCAGATGATGTCTCTGATGTAAAGAACATTTTGTACCTACTGAGTGGGCATGTACCTTTAAGGGTTAATGAAACTGTAACACCAGCAATCAATCAAGCAATCAATCTAGTTTAATCTTGTAGTACCCTATGTTCAGTACTTTCAGTACTTTGATTTATGTTAGTGGAAAGTACTAAAATTGGGAAAATTGGGCCCGCGCAATATTTAAAATTGCGCCATGTCAATTAAAGGTGGTGCAGGATGTTGAATGTAATATCTTTATAATGGAAAGACAGAGTTTAATGAAACATAACGCAGTAAATGCTTAACAGGTTGCCAATTAGTATCCCCTCGCCGATAGGCAAGAGCTGGTATATCGTTAGTCCATGTACTGCGTACGTATGTACGTACGCCAGTAACACCTTTCATTTTTCGATAACTTGTGAACTGCTTCCACGATTTTGATATTATTTGACCATAATGTGTGTCTATGGATGGAGCATGGTTTAGCATATGAGTAGACTCGTATGACCCACGTTCGACCGCCCAAGGTCACGGAGTACTTTTTATTATCAAGGCTGCCAGCGAGGGCATTAGCTTCGTTTAATGATGCCAGTGCGAGGGGATTAGCTTCGTTTAATGATGCCAGTTCTTGCATTATGGTATAGTTTGCTTTAATCTAACAATTTTCTGGTTTTGACGAAGAATCGGTTTCCATGGATGTGAATATAAATCTAAAGAACGTGAATGTATGGTGTGATACATATCATCGAACCGGTATGTCATTTCTATGGTGTGATACATATCGTCGATATCCGTCCGTTTGCTTGGAAAAGTTTCAAGAAAATTTACTGTAAAAATGACGTCACAGAATACGTCATGTCGGAAAAGCAGGTTCGGAAACCACTGATCCCATACCCTGATATCTATAACTTTACATGCTACTTGCAAACATGTAGTTGGCCTCAATAATAATAGCATACACTCAAAGCGTTCTTTTATAACATGATCATTCATGTTATAATTGTTCTTGTTTAATATGTTAATTACGCGGTTTTCACACTTGTCCCGAACTTAAGCTGGGAACACATCCCATTCCAGTTGTTTGGGAAAAGATATATCTTGGTCTTAGTTTTGATCCTAAACTCACTTTTAAACATCATTTGCGATACTTGAAAGCTAAATGCCAGACAGCACTCAACTTAATGCGAGTGGTAGCAAATCATGACTGGTGTGCAGATCGGAAGGTACTGCACTTCCTTTACATCTCACATGTTCGCTCAAAACAATGCTACGTGTGCACTGTATATGGCTCGGCCGGCCAGTAAATCCCATCTTCTGATGCTCGATCCAATACAGCATCAAGGCTTACGACTCTGTCTGGATGCGTATGTCTAGCACACATACCTAATATGCAGAAGCAAATGAACCTTCTCTCCATGACAGACGCATCAAATTATCTTTGCAATATGTCACTTTGTTCGAAGTTCGAAGTTCGCAAGCACACGAGAGTAACAACTTATCAATCCATTTTAAATCACTTTTTCTTGAGGTATCACTGTGCTAAATATAGTATACATCGGCCAGGGGGTATGCTTTAGTAGTCCGGTATAAAAAATAGTGCAGACGTTTTGAGGCCACAGACCCAGTTTGCTTGTAAATCCTGATCCATTACAGCCCAATTTTACTTGAGAAACATGTTGGGGTGTTTTTAACACCAGTTTCCAGCATATTTCTAGCATTTAAAAGAAATTACTGAGCCTGCTTGTCACGTGATGTGAACACTACGTCACATGACACTTTGATGATAAACAATATGGCGGACAGGACAATGTTGAAATTTTCTTTCTTAGGAGTAAGTGAACATATTGTTTAATTAGTGAAAATCCGGTGCAGACAGGTTGCAGTTATGAACAGGTAGGTTCCACAGCATCCATACGAATAGTGAAAGTGTGAGAGAATGGCCATATTTGGAGGAATCGGTTAAGTTGTATAGTAAAACTAATTGGTGGTTGCTAGCCTATAAGCATTTCCGGGTCATCAGTGGATGTCGTCTGCTTTCTTTGAAAACAATTCTAAACGGTTTTAATCATGGCTACAGCAAGTTTTATTTAAGAGAACAAAGTTTAAGAGAACAAAGGACAGAATTGCTGGAAAATCAGTTTTATTTAATGAAAATGGTTGCATCAGGTGGGTCGGGATAACCACAGGTGTACGAGTCAAATATGGAAAGATTAAAGTTAAATTTCCAAATGATACAAGAACAAAATACTATTATACACATAGAGTAGCATTCATGTTACACCATAATGTGTTTGAAATACCCAGGCACCTTGAAATATCACATTTATGTGGTTGTTCCCTGTGTGTTAACCCGGCCCACCTGAGTGCTGAGTCAACAATTATAAATAATTCTCGAAAGAATTGCCGTAGCGAAAAGCGCTGTCTGAGCCATGCACTCGACGGCGTCACATATCCACCCTGTATCTGCTAATAGTTCCTGTTTTATTAATTACGGTAAATTAACTGTATAACTATCTACATTATGTACATGTCTACATATTTGAGATGCATCAGGGAGCCAGATGAGCCTGTTACTGACTAGTTCAGCCATATTAAAGTGGCGCGTCGCTTTAATTGGCACTGTGTATTTGATAACTAACCGGTATCAAGTGTATAGCTCCCCAACAGGTAGCAACGTTTTTCTAAACATTATTTATTGACTCGGTTGATACTTGCAAACATTATGACCAAATTTGGCTGCGCGATCAGGGTCTACGCCAGTACTTCTTGGCTACATTTTTCCAGAAAAAAATTCAAAATTTTAAATTTTGCAGAAATTATATCATACCGCTGCAAGCTGTTTTCTGCTACTGTGTATTAATTGTAATAAGCACCCAGCTAAGGGAAGATGTACTGAAAGTTGCAATTTAAGGCCGAAGGTAAAAAACATCGGATTCCCTGATACATCACAATTCTTACAGCACATATTGTTTCGAGCTATCACAATATGATATATTGTGAGTACTACATGGCTGCTCAGATAGTCAACTCTAATTATCAGTATGCACTTACAAGACTCTCCACCTTACATGTAGTGCTGCTTTTCATACATACTAGCAAGCATACTGGTGCTCGAGTAGATGGGGCAGGTTTGCAAAGTCTGGTTTAGGATCTGTCATACCCTTGGCGTAATGTAACTCAGAGTGTAGTTTGAATTTTCGTAATCGCGCGGCATACCTAGCTTTCTTTAGTTTACGCATTGTGGTCTGACACTTTTTCCGTACACGACTTTTCTCTATCTTCCGGATGTGCTTGATGACTGAAGAACCTTTTGTTAAGCTGACCCCTACTGAGTCTGTTTTCAGTATTGTAGCATCCCCAAAACCTAGGTTTAAGTTTAGAATTGTACCATGAATTCAACCGGAGAAATTGCGCGTGAATGTCGTTGCTTTTGAATTTGATGTCTGGTACGCACGGTTTGCTGCTTCACATTTTTGAGTTGAAGTGAGTAATTTTGTACTGTCAATTGATTTAGGACCAAGGAAAGTTTCTATGCACCGTTTCAGAACAAGTACATCATCCTCCGTCATTTTTAACATTGTAGTTGAGGGGAGGTAGTTCTTTGCCCTGTGGTAGTCCCCGGGGCAAACCAAACTATACTGTGAACATTGCTTGCCACAGTAACCTTTGAAACACATGAAAATTGTGCAAGTTATTCCTGACATTATGCTCTTTATTTGTTCTAAGTTACCATTATGTTTGGCATGTGCTTGCCTCAACTCTGCAATGCACCTGGATCTTACAGAGAGAGCAAATCGGTTTCTCAAGTTTGTTTTCTTGACCCCACGAAACATGCTCGAGCTAAATGACGCCTTGTTTATTTCTCGTTTCAGGGAGTTACTCAGATGGCGGATATCTTTTAGATGCATTACCGTTACCCCTGGTTGAGCGGCATCTACACCTTTGTGTGATTTACTATCACCGTCCCCCGTGTAATGACTAACATGTAAGTCACTATTTATCTGCTTCGTAACTATTTATTTCATTCCATTTCGCTTCATTACCTATTGACTCATTTTCGGGGAGGTTGGCAGTGCAGTGACCATGATGGTTTGGGCAGCTGATATCTCCAACCTGATTTCTTAGCTTACTACCTATTATGCACAGCTTACTGCCAACAAATGCCCCAATGATTAATTTATCTTTGGTATTATTCTCGCACATAGTGGTTGTCACGATTGTACCCGCTTGAAATGGTGTACTGTCGCTATTGAATATTGGGTTATTGTAGCAAGAGTCACCTTCAACTCGAACCGTCTTGCTACGTTTATTGCCACAGAGTTCATTCTCTCTGGCCACAGTTTGTCTGATTTCATGCATACTTTTAGTGTTTAAGCCAACCATAGACTCTGCTATCCTATTTGACTGCTTTTGCAGAGTTATACGTCGGCGGAATTATGTTTGTGTTTACCAACAGCCGACAAGCACCATAATTACTGATTGGTGTGCTCATAAGGCCCAGCTGCAAACACATATTAGCTTTCCCTGATTTCCTACCCTTTCGACTTGACGGAACCTCTTCATATAGTTTATAATATTTACTTTTATATCTACATCGGGTGCATTTTAGCCGCTCAGCCCAACAAATGCCCCATTTTCTTGATGCGGCCGCATCAAATACCATTTCGCCACTACAGTGCGTATTAAAGGCGCGATGACTGTTTATTTCAGTATTAAACATCTTCTGGACCTCATACGGTCGATATTATTTGTTTATCAACAGATCGGGGTGTACGGATGCATTTTGCGGTACGGCGCATTCGTCAATGAGTTTCGGACGCCTCGACGGAGAGCGCAGAACAGTTACATCATTGTCCGTACCATCAACATCTTTACAGGTAAACGTTTTATTTTCATTTACATTAACCCGGGATTCAAATGAGTCTTTGGTTAGCCTGATGTACCTATGATTTGTTCCATTTGGTGAGTGAGAAGAAAGTTTTTTACCATTATTTTCATTTACCCGCCCCGTTTGAAATCCGCATTTTTTACCCCGCCTCCTATGCTTATTGGCCGGCATGTTTTCATTAGGTTAACCAAGTTCACTCTGAGCAGTGCATATCGGTAGAGAAATATATATGGGATAGCATTGCTCATTTAACAGGCAGTGTCTATACCCTAAGGAAACAATTGTCAACACGGGCACACGTGTTTCAATTTCCTGTGACATTTTAACACTTCTATGTCTGAATTCGCTGGCAGCACTCATACACTGGGCTGGTTTCAATTTAATTTGACACGTATCATTCTGGCATGTCACTAAGTTATGCGGACAAATGTTTCTATGCAAATTACAACATGTAGATTGACTAAATACTTCGAAAGTCACTTTTTCGCCTGTTTTTATGATAAAAAAATGACAAAAATACTCCGAAATCACCCGACTTTCGATAAATTTAATCGTTTTAACCCCATAATTGTGGAACAGCCAATATTTTTGACAAGCACCATCTGTTTTATAATAATTTTTTACAAGTGCATCAACAATATAGACTTTTCCTAAGAAATATATGAGAAAATAATACTCTGGAAAATTCTGGTGAAACTGAAGTTTCCGCAGCTGGACAGCCATAATTATATGACCATTCTTAAATTGCCACTGTTGAAAAGTTAGTCTGCTAAATAATGTCAAATTACATTTGCTGTCACGAAATAGGTCAGACAAGACAATGGTAGGCAGTTTATTGAGATATCATGGCAAAAAAATGTGCTTATAGGTATCACTGTGCTAAATATAGTACACATCGGCCAGGGGGTATGCTTTAGTAGTCCGGTATAAAAAAATAGTGCAGATGTTTTGAGGCCACAGACCCAGTTTGCTTGTAAATCCTGATCCATTACAGCCCAATTTTACTTGAGAAACATGTTGGGGTGTTTTTAACACCAGTTTCCAGCATATTTCTGCATTTAAAAGAAATTACTGAGCCTGCTTGTCACGTGATGTGAACACTACGTCACATGACACTTTGATGATAAATAATATGGCGGACAGGACAATGTTGAAATTTTCTTTCTTAGGAGTAAGTGAACATGTTGTTTAATTAGTGAAAATCCGGTGCAGACAGGTTGCAGGTTATGAACAGGTAGGTTCCACAGCATCCATACGAATAGTGAAAGTGTGAGAGAATGGCCATATTTGGAGGAATCGGTTAAGTTGTATGGTAAAACTAATTGGTGGTTGCTAGCCTTGAAGGTAAAGACAGATACAACACATACACTCCGATTTTCACTGACTGTTCAAAGGACGAGATTGCTGCTGCTGTCGCTGTCCCGGAGGTAGATCTTCAATCCGGAATCCCAGATAAATCTGCGATATTTTCTGCGGAATTGAAGGCATCATTGAATTGAGCTCCATCATATTTTAATTTCGTCTGGTAAGGACATATTTTTTGTTGGCTCCCCAGTGATACTGGTATCACGTGCGATGACATGGCAGATAGTGCTACCAAGGCCGTCCTTGAGCTACATACTTCACATTTCGCTGTTTGCTATCGTTATTTTAAATCATCCATTAACTAATTCATTTCTGATACAATGCAGAACCGTGGGAACTGCTCGAAGATAATAAACTTCATGCTGTAAAACCGACTTTGGGCGAATGGACTCCTGGCTGCAAACGTGTACGCCGGGATGAAGTTTTCCTGGATCCTTTGATTACCTACCTAATCTAATTTTATCATTGTATACATATGTCTCATTTATAATGTGTTCATCATATCAGTTGATTTCCTACCATATCCAACATACAGTTTGACTATTAATTTCTTCTTCCTCTAAATTGCGTGGCCCTAAATGATACTCTTTTGTGTTGGGTGGGCCGTTAAACACCATTCCATTCCATTCCATGGTACAGCCGGTGCTATAGTACGAACAAAAATGAACTGTTTTGTTTAATGTGCTAACCAATGATTTCCAATCAAATATGTATGTAAGCATACTCTCACACTTAATATATGAGTCACAGACGTTCACATGACAGTGTGTGGGACAGTGAGTATGCAACCTCACATATTGAATGTGTTGATGCAAGAAGCTATCATAACCAGCAGCATGTTATGTTTGATGTGTGTAATTATCTATGGAACACAGCTCCAATAACTACTTGTATTTAATAATACAATTGTAGATACTGATGAACCTCGAACCGAACACACGCACACGCATGCACACACGCACGCACGCACGCACGCACGCATGTATATAATTGTAGATAGTGATAAAACATTGAATATTTGATATTAGGTAATACATGTACTTCGAAACTCCATGTAATATGTATTCAGTATCTATACGATCATCGTGTCTAATTGTGCAGGTGCTGGTTCAGAAACTATTTTGTCTACAGAAGCTCATAATCGCAAGGTGCATGATCACTTGGTTACCAGAACAACACCAATGTCCGAAAGTGTTGAAAGCGCGCCCACTCCAAAGTAAATATTATTTGATAGTTTCCTTAATATACAACGTATTTTGATGAAATATGGCACAGAAAATGCGTCTTCATTACCTGCATTCGGCGGTCCCGGGACTTCGGCACATACTTATGTCGTTTTTGCGATGAATCGATTTCCGTGTCAGTATTGACAGTAAACACAGAAATTGATACCACCAAATGCATCTTCACAAGAAACGTTTGATGAGCCATATGTCATTAAAGTCCGTTACATAATAAGGACAATATAGAATACGTACTTTGAATCGCAGGCGCTTCTGGAGATTTCAGTAATTGTTGTTCTTGTTGTAACCACGTGATCATGCACATTTAATAGTGTGCGCTTGTAAACCATATATTGCAATCAGATTTCCTATTTAGTATTCGGGTTTGGTTGTCTATCAGCTATAAGTCAAATTGAGTTCTTGTCACGTTGTATGTGATGTATCCATTGCATAGACATCAACCAGTGATCAAGTGATATGTTCACACCAGTTTATGCTAACAAACATATACATATGTGTATCACAGGACATATGTATTAGTGTACCTACACTTCGACACTCTTCTTGGTATGCTTTTCCACGTACATGTATCTATATCAAAATAGGTTTCGGTAAGAGCCAGTGTATATTGCGGTCCTACTGGCGTATAAAACGTTTTATGAACAGGCTCAAACCTGTGATTGAGCCAATGAAAATGGTTTATGCACAGTAGAACCTCTCTAAACCGGACACGCACTATGTCGATGTATCTTTAATGTTATGGGTTTCATTGCCTTCTATATATGATGATACTATCTGTTCAAGTTCGCAAAACACACCCGCATGCATTGGCATAGTAATATGTCTGATTTACAGTGAAACCTCTCTAAACCTGACATCCTGGGGATCTCCCAGGGTGTTCGGTTTAGATAGATCGCACTGTATAGGGCAATTAATGGACTGTTATACGCACTCCTTCTTGTAGGTAACTGTGTTTGTCCCACAGACTGGTATTTGTCCAAAGGCACTTAGATTGCAGTCCACATGCTTCATGATGTCGCACATGAAATCCCCCGTCTGTTGTCCGTAGGCCACTGTAATACATAGATACTACCGTGCTTGAGTATGTTCATATGACAGTATCAGGCAAGGCTATGAAAGGCGTAGTAATTCAGAGAGAATACCAGGCTAGGGTATTTCGATGTAGTTTACCAGGCAACGCTAGAAAATCATTTCCGAGCCGAGTTTAATATCAAAATACACTATCTAGCTTAATATTCTATTTATCAATTTGAAGGAATTTGAATAACGTGTTGTGCAATTAAATGATCTTAACGTATAACATTGTGGGTTTTTTTTGTGTGCTTTTTTCGACGAAACACGGACTGGTTTGCATTATGTTTGCAACGTTGGCACTAATCCCTGGGATTTAAACAATTGAAACATTTTACGTAATCCAGTCGTAATTAAGTTTCAATCTAATTCGTGAAAGCGTTTTCCTATAGTATATATATGACTGTCTAGTACGTGGACTTCATATTCCAACACACTGATTGTTGGATGTTTAATTCCTGACTCTAAACGGCGGACAGTGAATACGCAGGTGCGCGAGAGGATAGGTACGAGTCTGTACTATCGTCATGGTGAGTGGTGAATAGCTATTGCGCCGACTAATCTGGGTCTACACGTACTGGTCACCAGGGCAAAGTACAAAGTTTATCATGATGAGTCACGCAAACCGTACTTATCACATCTTTGACACATTTCCGGGTGGTGTTTCTGTATTAACACAGCTCGTGTGCAAGGTATGTGCATGAGGGTGTGATAAATAAGTTAGATCACGTTTGTCCGCATGTACGAGCCGCGGATAATCTCGCTAAAGCTCGCGGATTATCTCCTCGTACATGCGGAAGAACCGTGATCTAACTTATACTTAATAATTTATATATACACATACATATACGCATTTACGAGAATGATGTTCATGTTATAGCCTCGTTTAATATTACACCGTTTTCAGTTATGCCCCACGATGATATGTAATATAGGAATGAATGGCCTTTTTGTGGAATTTATCGGGGTATAAACTTGGAAAAGCCACTTTCGCAATTGGCGATAAAAATAAACAATTGGCGATAAAAAATTACAATTTTCGAAAAAAATAAAAAAAATTTTTTTTTTCGAAAATTGTAATTTTTTATCGCCAATTGTTTATTTTTATCCTATTGGGTATTATAGGAATGAATGGCCTTTTTGTGGAATTTATCGGGGTATAAACTTGGAAAAGTCGCGGGAATACTGGACGAAGGCCGGAAGGCCTCGTCCAGTATTCCCGCGACTTTTCCAAGTTTATATCCCCGATAAATTCCACAAAAAGGCCATTCATTCCTTATAATTCCAGCATTTGAAGTAAATTCATCAAGAAAATGTGTTTATTTTCCGTTTTCTTGAGAATAATTTTAACTGCGCCTGACGGTTACGGAAAGTAGTTCGGCGTGGGAGTTTACTGGGATATAAATTTTGGACAGAGACTTGCTACGGACCAATCAAATGTTAGGGAATTGTGTAAATATTTTTGTGCTGGAATTATTGTGGATTGGGTGTATTACATTGAACTTGAATTGAAACACGGTATCTTAATTGTAAGAAATATGAACGAAATATTGGTAGAACATCTGAGAAACATAGTATAGATGTTGTACTTCGCAAATCTTCTAATTGCATCAATTTTAATAAATGAAACATTTTTGTTTAATTAAAAAAAAATTAAAACGATAGCTTGAAATTTACTAAGACATAATTCCATAATCACCAATGCTACATTTTGTCATGTTTAATAGTTTCGGCTATTTGATATATACGTCAGTTAAATAGCAAGACATTAAGACATTTCATGAACATAATCTACACCAGTAGTTTTTATGAAATTCCACCAGCTGTTAATTGGGAGACTTACGTTGAACTTAAATCACACTAATAAACGTAATTCGATTTAACGTCTAAATGCTTAACAGTATATTTACGAGGAAATTAAACGTGCTATTTTCAAGTAGTGGCCGGTTATGCCTACCACCCCTACCACCCGGGTGGCGACGACATTAGTATAAGTTATACAGTGGAAGCTCTCTCAACTTAACAACCTGGGAGGCCTTCATGGTGTCTGGTTGAGAGAGGTTCCACTGTAATTAATCACTCCATTAACAATTTTTGTCATTTTCAATCATGAACAGACACGACAATGAAATAAATTACAGTTAAACACATCAAAATTAAACACAATGGGGTCACCTGGGGCCCGTTTCACTAAACTTCAGTGCCAATTTAGGATCGCCTGGAAATTTAAATTGACGGATTTACATTTATTGAACATATGCTGCATAGCCTATGATCAATAAATGTAAATCCAATAATTGCTTACAAGAAAACAGTTGTAATGTGGAATTTACAGACTATAAAAGTTTGCACTTACGAATATTTTAGTCGTACGAAGTTTAGTGAAATGGCCCCTGGGTGTCCGCTTTAGAGACATTATACTGTATTACCTGACAGGAAAATGGCGAAGACGCAAAGCTTCATCATTATTGTAATGTGCAGCGATCGTGGCTATCTTGCAGGCGACTTTAGTTTAACCTGGAAAGAAGACATGCCGTATTTTATATAAACCTTTAGACGTTTCTTATCTGTGTTCTGTTTCTGTTATGTCATGTAGGTGCTGCACATAGTCTATTCTTTAGAAAATAATTGAACATTTTCATTGGTGCTATATGTTTTCCATATCCACATGGAACATGATAGGGGTGAATGTCAGGTCTATAATAAATGCCATTTTATTTAATTGTAATATTAACTCTTTGCATGCTAGAGGCGAAAATATCCGCCAAACGAATTAGGAGTGTATGTTTTATTTCTCTCTGTAAATATGTCTTGAAATTTCATTAGAATTGATTCCTCAGGACTCAATTCTAATGAAATTCCAAGACATATTCATGATATTTACAAGGAGAAATAAAAGTAAATATGATGAATTTGTGTCGGCTAGTTTTGAACTATATATAGCCCACAAGTTTCCCAGCATGCAAAGAGTTAAGATGGCCACCATATATCATTATGGTGCTAAATGTTCCACCCATATGATAAATTTAAGCTGTTTTTCCACTCCAGTTTCTAGTGTACACGATGACATGACTATTTCTGAATACTGTTAATATACTTAATATACATTTAATAGGTACATACCCACGCTGTAGTAACAAAATGTCCTTTCTATCAGAGACATCATCTGAGTCATTTTCTTGCAAAATAAACATTTATTCACCATTGTTACATGGTTTCCGTTGTTTGCACATATGTGCAAACATGTAGCGCGTGCTGTTTGCATATGGCTTTAGGCAATGCTCATTCCGGGGCCGCGCGTAGACCAAGTGCCTTCATGACGTCACTACGCTGAAGTACCTTCATGGCGTCACTACTTCATGACGTTCATGACGTTCATGACGTGGCCCCGGAATATGAATACCGAAAAATATCTACATGAATGGGAAGATTTATAAAAGTACCGAAAATAATGAATATAATACTCAAATTACATCAGTTTTTTTTTGGAAATGTAACAATAACGTTTGAGCATGTCCAGGCGTGTGCAAATGTTTGATGTGGCCCTCGGGAACTGTTTGAACCCGCGGCCTGCGGCGTTGTGTTCAAACAGTTCATTTCCCTCGGGCCACAGCAAACGTTTGCACACGATTGCACACGGCTGGACATGATCAAACCTTATATTACACCACGTATTGATTGGCATTATTATACATTTTATATCAGACTTAAATTCCAACTGATATCAGGGGCGATAACTGTGTTTCCTTAAAATGTTAACGGACCTTACTATTTATTATCTGTATATCTTTTTTGATGCGCAATGATCATGCTTTATAAGCTGTCGAAAATATTATGTTTTCCGGTGACACATTTAATTACATGTAGTATAAATAATTAAAAAATAGCATGCCTCATTTGCATATGAAAATATCCTGATACCCCCGCGCGTCACTATCAGTAAAATAAATATTACGAAATAATTATATCTGTATAGCGGGCACTCGTAATTTTTAGAACTCGTGGAATAGTGACACTATTATACATTTATTCTAATGCATAGAAAATAGAAAGCACTCATCTGATTGGTCAATTGTAATCACAGCCTATAAAATATGAAAAATCACAGCCTATTAAACCTCCGTTTTACCAGCCTGTGATTATTGACAGCCTCGTTTTCGCCACTGCCTAATCACCACGGTTTATGTACCCCTACGCATGTTTATATGCAATGGCGGCTCCTGAACCAAATTTGTCCAACTTAATTTTCGGCTCATTTGCGGTCGATGAGGGAAACATAGTTCTTGAATTTGAATCTGAGGATATGGAAACTGATGAGGAACTGTTAATGGCTGTGGAAGCGATAGAGTCTGCGGCTGCTGCTGAACCGGAGCCCATCAATCCCGACACAATCTCTTTAAACACATGCATCTAATGTTTTGGTGCAGTAGTTGTAGATTAGATTGAGCATTAAACAAACAGTTTACATCAGGTTTTCAAACATACTTGTTCACGAAGTGTGATATTTTCCTGTTCCAATAATCCAAAATGGCCACCAAAATGGCCACCAAAATATAATAAGAAATGAACTATGAATTACCATCAAATGATAAATATCTGTCATTTGCATTTACAGAATTGGCAAGGTCAAGAACACATTGATTACTATAGTAACTCTTTCAAATGATTTAAAAACTTATTGTATGACGATTCTCTATGACTTTTGAGACAATCAGTAAATCGTAATACAACATTTTTTGCTCACCTGAGCGAAGCTCATGTGAGCTATTGTTACCGCAATGTGTCCGTCGTCGTCCGTCCGTGAACATTTTCAAACGTCTTCTCCTCGGTAACCATTGGGCACATAGTCACGAAACGTCATGGTCATGGTCCTTACGTAGGGGGATTGCAAAATTGTTAAAATGACGTCATTACGTAATCCAAGATGGCCGCCATCTAAAAATAACACAAATTCTTGGAAACTCTTCTTCTCAAGAACCGCCAACCGGATTTCGACAAAACTTGGTAGGAATGATCAATGTACAATGCTCTTTCAAAGTTTTTGAAATGGTAATCCCGGGGTCAAAAATGGGCGTGGCCCGTGGGGTCAAATTGGGGTCAAATTTTATTTTTGACCGAATATGGTCATGTCATATATCAAATCGAAGGTATCAAGGAGGCGATCACTCTGGTGCATTTTTTTGTCGAAATCGGATTGTTATGTCATCCAGGATGGTCGCCGAAATGTCAAAAGGTTCTTTTATTAGAGATTTCAAAATTCTTCTTCACACGAACCGCTTGGTCCATGGTGGCCAAACTTCACAGTTATGGTCCATGGGTGAAGCCTTTTCAGATTTGTTAAAACGGAGGTCGTCGCTAATCCAAGATGGCCGACGTCTAAAAATGCACAAATTCTTAAAAAATCTTCTCATTAACCGCCAGCCGAATTTCGACGAAACTTGGTAGGAATGATCGATGTAGAATGCTCTTTCAAAGGTGTTAAAATGGTGACCCCGAGGTCAAAAATGGGCGTGGCCCGTGGGGTCAAATTTTATTTTTGACCGAATATGCTCATGTCATATATCAAATCGAAGGTATCGATGAGGCGATTGCTCTGGTACAATATTTTTCGGAATCGGATGATTATGTCATCCATGATGGCTGCCAAAAGGTCCATTTATTCGAGATTTTGAACGTTTTCTTCTCAGGAACCACATGGCCGATGCTGGCCAAACTTCATAGTAAGTTAAGATCCTTGGGTGAAGCATTTTCAGATTTGGTAAAATGAGAGTCATCACTTAATCCAAGATGACCGCCATCTAAAAATAGCACATTTATTTTAAAACACACATGAACTCCATGTCACATTCTCCTCTGGTGTTCATGGAGTGGGTGAGTGAATTAGGGCCATCATGGCCCTCTTGTTTAACATATTCGATCCTTGCAACATTGTATCATCAATAAAAATGCAGTATGCTATTTGGCTAAGCATGATATTAATAAATTCATATTCTTTAAGTTGAATTTTATATCCTATGATTTGCAAATTCCGATTTTGCTGAATATTTTGTATTTCATTGTCCACACTTCATTCAAATATTTAGTACAGGTAATGACAACATGAGCATATGTTTCTTTTCCATTACAATATTTACAATTTGGAATATTTGATATGTTCGATGGAAACAGATTATCATGTGTTGCTAGGAGTTTGTGAATAGCTTTGTATTTAAATTGCTTGACGCGGTTGTCATTGTAATACATTGTTTAATTCAATCTAAAATGATCTCCATCGTAGTGTGCTTTCTCTCAACATTTATGAAAATATGGCCTTGTGACATTTTCCTTTAATACTATATCATACATGTCTTTGCTTTCATGTTTTCCAAAGGCTTGTTATTTATGTGAATCATGGGTAGGCTAGTTTTAATTTTTGACTGTGTAATTATGCTGATTTCTGATATCCAGTTGTGTTTCTTTTTCAATCGTCAGAGTATACTTGTTACATATATTATCAATTCGTCCTGTATTAGAAGTTATATTGTTGACAAAAATCAAGCTGCGTCTATCCAATGTTTAAAAACTAACGTCTCACCTTTATGTTTAATATATTTGTTACACCAAATGATATGCTTTGTGTATACATTTCACGCAATGTTGCTTTTCTTTTGCAACGCGCACCGCTGGTCGTGGAGTGCATGTTTGTGCCGCGCTGACGGCTGCTCAGCCATCGCTGTGCATGTGCCATGTGTTTATCATGATATACTGCATTAGTTTACTGTATATGCAGTAATAGGCTGTTGATATAAACTATGGGAATACATGGAGGTTCAGTTGAACACTACTGATCGATTACACATATTTTACGACGGTGTCTAGTCCATTATCATGAGTATGCCTATTTTAGACTATTCAGGTACAAACTTACATTATGGAACAAAGCGACAAAATAATAGTATTTGATGTCAATATTGGGTATGTGCTAATGCTATAATAAACCATACAGGTTTAAAATAGTCTGCTTGCAAATAAGAGTAAATTACAAATGCAAACTACTTTTATTCGGCGGCCATCTTGGATTCACGATACACAGAATCCAAGTGTACAGTAAGTTTATCAAAACAGTATTGTGGCTCAACATACAACTTTCTAGACTCCTAGTTAAATACACTTATGATATGGGACACAGACAGGGCAAAGATGGGATTTTTGGCGGCATATTGAATTTCTCGTTAAAAAATGGTACCTGTTCTAGACCTGACATCCACACCTATTAGTGTATACTGTTATGTCGTTATGTTAGGGCTGTTTAATGTTTGCTACATTGTTTGAACCTTGTTTTTTTTTCATCTATAGACCACATACAACAAAACGGGGTCGGTTCCATTTTTTTACATAAGCCATATGGCCGCCATCTTGAAATTCAAAATGGCCACCATTGACATTTATATTCGAGGTCAAAGTCATTATGTGTGGTGTTTTTGCAGCGGAGAACACATTATGATTGACAAGCTATATTGGCAGAATGAGTTCAATACATTTTGAGATACCAGCCATTTTGGTTTTCAAATACAAAATTAGAAATCCAGTATTTATTATACATTTTTGAATGTCGTGGTAAGATTTTGTATTTTCCTTCTGGTTATACTCGTATTTCTTTGAACACAGTCAGAAGAGATTATTTCTAACTGGTATTGTGCTACGAATAATCTTTATCTTCAAAATGGCCACCGAAACTAAGTGTGTTATGTACATCGCCACATCAAAGAGTTGTTACACATTCTAGTATTTCGGTGGCTGTAGTTATGTTCTTTCAAATGATATTGTGATTGGAACGTGTGTGTCTGCTTGGAAATATATATATATACAATATATATCAAAACTGAAGTTGGTTCCATTTTTTAAGAGCCGCATGGCCGCCATTTTGAATTTCAGAATGGCAACCATTGAAATTAATTCATATTTAACATCAACTTTATATGTGGTGTTTTTAATTATTATTTATTATGGATAAGAAATATTGGCATAATTATTTCAGTATATATTAAAATGGCGGCCATATTATTTTTTAAATGTACATGTGTACTTTGTACACTATGCTTACTGTAAGTCCCTTTCAACTGTCCAATGGCCATTTCGGATTTCATGCTGTGTTACCAGCAATTGCTTTTCATTCCGTGTGGAAATGTTTGTGATATCAGAGTTTCTTTGGCATTTCAATTTCTTTCTTCAATTGAACATCTTCCTACCATTTTACCAGAACATAATATATTGCGCTCGTTTAGGACATGTCTGAATGCCGAGATGGCCATTGTGCACGGCTTGCAACCTTTTGGACTCAAGAGGAGTCAGAATTATGTGTTTAGATCCTTTCAGTTTATCTCTGTAATCCCAAGCGCCACTTTCTTCTGTGGACATTGTGTTCTGAAATTAAGTTATCCCTTTAGACTCGTGTTTCTAGCAGAATCAATTGTGCATCTTACTCAGTCAAGTTTGCAATTTCTTGCAACACGTGATCACTGACAGGTAATTCGCGAATACTACATGTACCTGTGAATTCATACCCTTAACGAAGTTAGAATGTATGTATGTTACTGACTCGTGGGATAGCGTATCAGTAACTAGTATGTTTTTGCCAGAAACGTGTTTCATTGCCAGGCCATATTGCTTCAGCAGCAGGACAATATCATGTATTCTGTGACGACATGAATAGAGTATTTATTTAATGGATATGAGAGGCAAGTGATCTTACCTCACTTGAACAGTCAGTCCGTACACATACCGAAATTGTTTCCGCCCAAATAACATGCCTCAGTATTCATGTTCAATCAGAGCATATTAGTTTTCTGCGAGAATCAATGATTTGGAAGCATTAGCCGTTGGCTTGCCTTTGTGGCACACCATAATGCAGTGTCTCTGGCTTTGTCAAGTCATAATATGACAATTTCAACAAGTGAAACACAATTTGGACCATCAAGACACTGATCACTTTTATATTGACACAGGAGTTCTAATCTCTTACGACCATATGGTAATCGTAAATAATGATAATGACCATGAAACTAATAATGATACTTCCTTTTGAACGTGGCCATTTTTCTACAGTTTCCTGCATACAATTCTGTATTATGCATAGAGTGTATTCAACCTCTCCAACAGTGTATTGGCAATAAATCTGACATTTTACTCACGTCGGCTACACATACTGAACATGAGCACATGGCGTTTTAATGCCGAAAAGTCATTTAATCACAAAAATACTGCCTTTTCGACAGTTCTTCTACACTTTCCTGCATACAAGTTTCTTTAGGGTATATATTGTATGCAAGCAACTCATTTGACCGCATTTTGAATAATGTGATTGTGCCAGCACTGCCTTTCATAAACATCAACAAGATGGAGACTTGAAATTGACTTTAGTCATATATAGTTTACTTTCTAAAAATCAGTCCAAATGGTTTGTGAATGATTATATCAGAATGATATGCTTTTCACGGCAGCAATTTTGGAAATTAGAATAATAGGAACAACTCATGTTTGTTTTGATGATACAAAGAAGGTTTTGTTCCAAGAACGTTCCAAAACAGTCAACACAACCTATACTAAAGACAAGTACGTAATGAAGACATAAGAAAGATTGTTTACATAGAGGCCATTTTGGAAACAAAATGTCAGCCATACCAGTAATCAGAAAAAATGGAACCAACCCCATTGTATTATTTTAAGCATGTATATGGCATAGTCGAAAAAACAATAACCTTCTATCTGCATTATAAATGTAGATATGAATATTACAATATATTGTATACGATTTCAGGGTGGCAGTTTTTAAATCCAAGACGGCTGCCATGGGGGTCGTTAAAAATGAAAATAACACTGGTGTTGTTCTTTGTGGTCAAAATATGATTATCACCAAAAAAACAAATCAATCTTCTACCTGTATTAGAAGTGTATATATAAGGAATACAGCATTACAGGGTGGCCATTTTGAAATCCAATATAGCGGCCAAAGGAATTGTCGAAAAAAATGGAACCAACCCCAGTTTTGTTCTCTGTGGTCTAAAGATGACAACAAACATTGGTTACAAGAATGTAGAAAAAAATGCAAAACTACATAACAGTATACACTATATCATGTCCCATATAGAGGTAACAGGGTTGCCTGCTAGGCAAGGCGTGTAGGGTTGACAACGTATACCCCACTATACCCTATTGTTTATCACGGGTTCTAATGGACCACAACACAGGCGATGATGATGATGATTGCTGTATTCTTTAATATATATATAAAATATATATCAAGACATGTATAATAGCTATGTTTCGACTCTACAAATACTAGCAGAGTATACTAGCAGTATGGACTAGCAGTGTGTATTAGAAAAATGGACTAGCAGTGTGGACTAGCAGAGTGGACTAGCACTGTGGAATAGCAATGTGGACTAGCAGAGTGGACTTCACACACCGAGCTGAATTATGAGATGTCCCGAGAACCAGCCCTCTATATGTACCTCCCATGAAGGGCTGTGAACGGACTAGCAGTGTGGACTAGCAGAGTGGAATAGCTTTGTGGACTAGCAATGTCGACTAGCAGAGTGGACTAGCAGTGTGTACTAGCAGAGTGGACTAACGGTGTGTACTAGCAGAGTGGACTAGCAGAGTGGACTAGCAGTGTGGACTAGAAATGGGGACTAGCATTGTGGACTAGCAGAGTAGACTAGCAGTGTGGACTATCAGCGTGGACTAACAGTGTGGACTAGCAATGTGGACTAGCATAGTTGACTAGCAGTAGTGGACTAGCAGTGTGGACTAACAGAGTGGGCTAGCATAGTGCAAAAGCAGAGTGTGTTAGCTGAGTGGACTACCATTGTGGACTAGCAATGTGGACTAGCAGAGTGAACTAGCAGTGTGGACTAGCAATGCGGACTAGCAGAGTGAATTAGCAGTGTGGAATAGCAATGAAGACTAGAATAGTGGACTAGCAGTATGGACTATCAGAGTGGGCTAGCAGAGTGGTCTAACGGTGTGGACTAGCATAGTGGACTAGCAGAGTGGACTAGAAGTATGGACTAGCATAGTGAACTAGCAGTGTGGACTAGCAATGCGGACTAGAATATTGAACTAGCAGAATCGACTAGCATCATGGAATAGCCGAGTGGGCTAGCAGAGTGAACTAACAGTGTGAACTAGCACAGTAGACTAATAGAATGGACTAGCAGTGTGGAATAGCAGAGTGGGCTAGCAGAGTGGATGTACATTGTGGACTAGTAGAGTAGGCCAGCAGAGTGGAATAGCAGTATGGACTAGCATAGTGGGCTAGCAGAGTGGACTATAAGTGTGGACTAGCAGTGTGGACTAGCAATGTTGATTGACAGAGTGGACTAGTAGATTGTAGTAGCAGTGTGGAACTAGCAGTGAGGAACAAGCAGTGTGGACTAACAGTGTGGACTAGCAGTGTGGACTAGCATATTGGACTAGCAGAATGGACTAACAGATTGTACTAGCTGAGTGGACAAGCTTTTTGGACTAGCATTTTGGACTAGCAAAGTGGAGTAGCAGTGTGGACTAGCAGGGTGGACTAGAAATGTGACTAGCAGCGTGAACTAGCAGTATGGACTAGAAGTGTGACTAAAAGTGTGGACTAGCAAAGTATAGTAGCAGTGTGGACTAGATGTGGACTAAAAGTGTAAACTAGAAATGTGGACTAGCACTGTGGACTAGTAGAGTGGAGTAGCAGAATGGACTAGCAAAGTGAACTAGCAGTGTGGACTAGATGTGGACTAAAAGTGTAAACTATAAATGTGGACTAGCACTGTGGACTAGTAGAGTGGAGTAGCAGAATTGACTAGCAAAGTGAACTAGCAGTGTGGACTATCAGTGTGGACTAGCACTGTGGACTAGCAATGTGAACTAGAAGTGTGGACTAGCAATGTGGAGTAGCAGTGTGGACTAGCAGAGTGGACTAGCAGTGTGAATTAGAAGTGTGTACTAGCAGTGTGGACTAGCAATGTGGAGTAGCAGAGTGGACTAACATAGTGGAATAGAAGTGTGGACTAGAAGTGTGAACTAGCAATGTGGACTCGCAATGTGGACTAGCAGTGTGAACTCGTAATGTGGACTAGCACTATGGACTAACAGTGTGGACGAGCAGTCTGGACTAGCAGTGTGGACTAGCAGAGTGAACTAGCAGTGTGAACTAGAAGTGTGGACGAGTAGTGTGGACTCGCAATAGGGGCTAGCAGAGTGGGCTAGCAGAGTGGACTAGCAGTGTAGACTAGCAGTGTAGACTGGCAGTGTAGACTAGCAGTGTGGACTAGCAGAGTGAACTAGCAGTGTGAACTAGAAGTGTGGACGAGTAGTGTGGACTCGCAATAGGGGCTAGCAGAGTGGGCTAGCAGAGTGGACTAGCAGTGTAGACTAGCAGTGTAAACTAGCAGTGTGGACTAGCAGAGTGAACTAGCAGTGTGAACTAGAAGTGTGGACGAGTAGTGTGGACTCGCAATAGGGGCTAGCAGAGTGGGCTAGCAGAGTGGACTAGCAGTGTAGACTAGCAGTGTGGACTAGCATAGTGGAATAGCGGACACAACACATTCCGAATCTCATTTGTTTTGCTCATTGGCATTGAACTCAAAATTGCCGCCTTATTATTTATTTTGTCTCGAAACGAATATCTGGATAGTGTGTGCCATCCAGTTGTGCACATACCATTCATGTATTCAATATACGTGGTTGTGACTGGAGAAATGGTGCTTATGGAACTTGTGACAGGTGTAGCTCCTGATCAAATATCACACTCGTGTAGCCTGATAATTATTGTGATTCGCAAGCCACCAGCCGATCCGACCCAGGTCTGTTAAGCGGCTGGGTTCGTTGATATTCAAGGTCTGGCAAGTAACTGGTTTGACAGTAATTTGCTCCACAAAAGATACCTCTCTAACCCTGACACACATGTAGTTTCTGTGTCCTTCATTTTACTGATGTCAGGGCCGTAACTACACTGAGGCACGAGGAGGCAGTTGCCTCCTCGTTATTTTGGCCTCTTCATTTTTTTAGGATTTCATCTTCACATATTAGCCTAGCGTAATCCCTAGCTCGCTCAGTCGATTGTTTTGCCTCCTCGTTTGTGGCTTCCTGGTTACGGCACTGGATGTGCTTGTCATCTATCTCTGATAATAACGCCTGTTCAAGTCCGCAAAGCACACTCCCATGATGTCCGGTTTAGAGAGGGTTCACGTAAATAGAGAATAGTAGGTTAGTGCCGTGAATGGGAAAAATATCCGGCAAGGCTCAAGAATTTCTTTATTTCTCATTAGAAGTATATGTTGTGACCACTCATTTGAACCGTCTCGCCGAGACGGTTCAAATGAGTGGTCACAACATATACTTTGGTTCAGAAATAAGGAAAATAGATAGAGAATAGTAGGTTAGTGCCGTGAATGGGAAAACATATCTGGCAAGGCTCAGGAAACGGGATGGGAGAGGCTCTGCCGAGCACATCCCGTTTCCGTGCCGTGCCAGATATTTTTTCCCATTCACGGCACTAACCTACTATTCTATTTATCCCGTCAACACCTACAAATGGCTGTAAAATGCAAAAATAGTATTGACCGGATATCAAAAATGTTTCACGGCACCGTGTTTCACGGCACACACGCACTGTGTTGACGGGATAAATATGCTATCATGGTTCCTGTGTAATTGTAGTCTTACGAAATAGTCAGTGAACTCGTTTGTCTATGTCGGCATTATAAGCAAGCAGTTACGTATATGGCCCCGACTCCGGAATGACCTCCATTATCGTGTTGCCGAATTTAGCCGATATTGGTACAAAGGGGTCGGTGGAAGGAGTGGACAAAGTCCACAACTTAGCTGTCATATTTGCACTGACCCATTCAGTTGGAGTATGCCATATCTTGCAACAACGATGTCGATAATTGACTACATTATGGACTCATTTTGGAATTTAATCCTGAACGAGCTCTGCATTTGGTACCAACTTTCGAACCCATTTGCCATCTGCCATCGCCATATATCTAAGTCACGTGGGCCTATGACAAATGTAATTTGCAAGTTATGCAATCGGTGTAGCGCCAGATCAGAGTGCGCATCCGCGCAGTCTGATCAGGCCATACTCGGTTTGCCACTCATTCAGATAATACCAATAAACCGTGTATTTGTATTTCCATATCAGACTGCAGGAATGTGCTACAGTATCAGTAGCCGATTTCATCAAAATTGCAAAGTATACTTATCTAGCAAAGTATACTTTGAGGGAGTAATCATTTATTTTTCCCGAAATGCATTATTTCATATAGGACTAACGACTGCATATAGTTGATGATTAGAAGTATGCAGAATTATTATACTGAATTTATTACATTTATAGAAATGAATAAATTTATCCTTAAATTTAAAATTTCTCCCTCAAAGTATACTTTGCTAGATACGTATACTTTGCTGGTGAAATAGGCTACTAGATCCAGACTGGCTATAAATGCCATAAGGCCCATTTCTCCAGTCTTGGCAACACTTATGACCAGCAACATAGATGCAATAAGGGAGGTTATCTCCAGTAGCCTATTTCATCAACATTGCAAAGTATACTTTAGTAGCAAAGTATACTTTGAGGGAGAAATTTTCAATTTTATGATAAATTTATTAATTTTTATTATACTGAATTTATTACATTATCACAGCCAATTTGGCTGTGATAATGTAATAAATTCAGTATAATAATTCTGCATACTTTTAATCATGAAATATATGCATTTGTTAGTTCTATATGAAATAATGCATTTCAGGAAAAATAAATGATTACTCCCTCAAAGTATACTTTGCTAGTAAAGTATACTTTGCAATGTTGATGAAATAGGCTACAGAACTGAGTAAGTTATTATCAACCTGAATGCAGAACAACGAGAACAACAAGGATGGTCAAAGGTTTTAAAACAAGGAATTAATATGAAGTTTCAAAGTCTATTGATAAGAACGAACGCCTCAATTAAGAAGCATGGATTGCAAGGAAATAAACGATAGACAAATGACCAGAAAGGAACAAGAACAAATACAGACATGTACAAAATACAAATCTACGGAGCCCCGCAGCGGACGTAGAATTTTTGTTTTATTAATTCGTTCCTACGAATTGTTAAATTGAGGAAACGAATTGTCATTTCGTGGGAACGAATTGTCATTTCGTGGGAACGAATTGTTACATCGTGGGAACGAATTGTTAATTTGAGGGCAACAATTGTTAAATTGAGGGAACGAATTGTTATTTGGTGGGAACGAATTAATAAAAAAAGAATTCTGCTTCCCCTGCAGGGCTCCGTATGGTTAGGACATATATCAGTAGTGTAGTTTCATGGGCACAATCTTAAAAGTTGTTTTTTTCACAATGTTCAGCAAGACACCAAAACTGTACATTAGAGCGATTATGAAAAGTTATGCTGCCGTGGTGATACTGACAAGTAAAAATAAATATAGCACACACGCACACGCACACTCACACGCACATGCACACGCACACGCACACGCGCACACGCACACACACACACACACACACACGCACACGCACACGCACGCACAAGCACACGCTCACGCACACGTACACGCACACGCACAAACACACACGCACACACGAGTTTACATATTTCATAACAAGCGAGGATATCCCGAATAAATATCATAGTAAATCAATATAAATGCTAGTTTCTATATATTGCATAAGCACATCATAATTTGATGCTGTACTGATTACTTAACATGTTTTCTGTAACGGGCTAATTTGCATATATATGTATTACACTAATGTATTACGATTTTAATACTCTGTGTTATTAAACTGTTAAAGCCCATTTTATGAAATCATAACACTTTTATTTCATCGAAGTCGGGAAGACATATAAATGTATTTACAAATGTAGAACATGTCATGCATGTTTAATAGTAAACAATAAATAAACAATACAAAATTACAACTGTTTAGTTCCGATAAAGTGGCAAAGGGCAAAGGTCACAGGAGATTCCACATTGAACCATAATAGGTAAAGTAGGTGTGTTAGAAATGCAAAACTGATATTAGCATGACGATGTAGCATGCATGTCACCAATGTTGGCCCGAAATGTATTCAAGTAACGTTCATGCATATTTTGAATCAAGTTGGTGTTTGGTATTACGTATTTTCTGAAAAAGAAAATAGTGAGCACAGGCACGCGAATCGTATATGTATCACACCACCATACACCATACACACCATGTACGTCAAGTGCTCATTGGAAATGAATGCATGAGCAAGTCAATATTAATCGATAACGATGCACCTGTGTTTCATTATCTAAATTTAGAACATACAAGCAGTGTTATACATACTTGCACCTATATCAACTTGTGACCAATACATACAGTTCGTATCTGATGCATATAGCGTAGTGGTAACAGTTATATTTTTGTTTAATTAATCAACGTTGAGGGTTGTGGGTTCGAAACCATCACTGTGCTATCTTGTTTTGTTGAATTGTGGCCCTCACTTTATACTCCCAGATAGATATCTGCCGTCGTTTATACGTTTATTTTATTAACATTATTTCATGTAACTTACAGAAACATATTTTTTTTGTATCGGTTCAACAACTGATAAAGACGTATATTGCATAATGTCATTTGAATCGTCTTAGTTACAACCATATGTCTGTCTGTACAAAATGTATAAGCGCGCAACCAATGTTTTCCCCGCTCTGGGGCGACGGACAAACAATGTGTGGGGTGTATTTACAGTCAAACATTTCCAGGGGCCGGGAATTAGGAGGCCGAGAACCCCGGGGGTGTGTATATTTGACGTCCCCAAGAGTCCCCCAACCCCGTACTGTCGTTTCTATGAAATAGCTACTGGAGACAATTTTAGAATGTGTCTACATCGTTTATTTCATGTTGTTTGATAGTGAAATATTTATTCAGTAAATGAATTGTGAACACCGAATGTCCTGATCTGACTGAGTGATGTGCATCCTGATCTGTGACGCTGTAAACCCAGTGCACACGTCACAAGTACACTTTTGTCAAACTCTATTTCAGACATCTTCGTAGAAGTGAGAAAACGTTGAATCTGTTATATGAATAAGAAAAAAGAATTTGTCCGAGGCTCAAACTCGCACAAAAGGAACGCATGTCGAATGCATTTACCGGGCGCTCTACCACCTGAGCTGCGCGGACAATAATGATAATGCTTGCGGACGACTGGGAAATCAGAATGAATCAACTATCGAAACGTTTTACATTTACAAATATGGCATTTATTGTGGTTTTCAATCGCCTGTGTCACCAGTCAACCAGTTGGTAATTCAAATTATCTCCTAAGCTATCGGGAGCATGCATTTTCAAGCTCTATACTGCTTTAGATAAGGCGTCGATTCGGCCAGCTAAACTGGCTGCACACGGCTATATCCCTTTGTCACAGGGTGAGAAAGATGCATATCCTACCCGAGGCTCGAACCCGGGACCTCTGGATTACCGTACCATCGCTCTAACCGACTGAGCTAGCCGGGCACGAATACACACTTCATCCCCATAGTGAGTTACGTACCGTGACATACTTCCACGCCAAACTGGAATTCGTCCCCGAATTCTATATTTAATTCGTCTCTGAATTCTATATTTTTGGTACATTTTGGGTAGTATATATATATCAGTCACGGTCCCTCGTAGGGCGCCAAATGTCACAGGGTGAGAAAAATGTGCTCCGGCCCGGGACTCAAACCCGGGACCTCTGGCTTAACGTACCATCGCTCTAACCGACTGAACTAGCCGGGCACGAATACACATATTCTCCCCATAGTGAGTTACGTACCGTGACATACTTCCCCACCAAATTGGAATTCGTCCCCGAATTCTATATTTAATTCGTATCTGAATTCCATGTTGTTGGTACATTTTGGGTAGTATATATATCAGTCACGGTCCCTAGTTGGGCGCCAAATGTCACAGGGTGAGACAAAATGTGCTCTGGCCCGGGGTTC
>CM055277.1:45054284-45081684 GCA_029237695.1 Conchocele bisecta
TCATTTATTTTTCCGGAAATGCATTATTTCATACAGAACTAACGACTGCATATATGTGAAGATTAAAAGTATGCAGAATTATTATACTGAATTTATTACATTATCACAGCCATTTTGGATAATAGTCCTATATTCATCTACATATTGTAAGCCCAGTAACCAGTGGTGATAAACTGCTGTGACAGGGCTGGGATGCGCTCTATCTCTGATCAGGTGATCTCAGTGTCATGGGTTTCCGCAGTTCGAAATGAAATTGTCGTCTCCCATTCTGAGATCACGTAACTAGAGAAACTGTCCACTACAGCCATGTTACTACCTTTTTATAAGTTGTCTGATATGTCGATACCGAGATAATTCATTGGGTAATCCAATTCTGATAAATTCCAGTTTCCACTTACCGTTGCATTATTGCATCCAAGTGAAATTCCATGTCGACCCTCAAGTTTGGGAACCGCGAAGTTACAGATGCGACTGACCCTATTTTCCATGCGACTACCATGATCTACACACTGTTCGATACCTTTCTTGGTGTTAATTTATTCCACTTTTCACTGGGGTTCACATTATTGTTTGACCGCATAGAGTCACTTCCTTGTTTAGTTTACGTTCCATGTTTTTTCCATGTTTTATGTCATTTGTGTTTATAAACTTTTCCAAGATGGCGGTCGCGCAGCCACACAGGAGATTTCAGCAAATCAGATCGGTTAGTCGCAAATGCGACCGACAGTCTGATTGGTGATCGCGTCTGTGCGACTGGCCGCATCATGCGCAGAATGTTATAAATACAAGTGCAATTGGCAGTCAAGCCAAGCGATTTCACCGCTCTCCTAATGTAGAACCATTACTCGACAGAACCAAAACTCGACATCTCCAACTATTTCCTAACTAATTACGTCTTGTAGACATAAGAGATATACATCATAACTATCTACAATTATACTCACCATTGCTGTGAACGTAGTACATTACGAGTTTGAGACGAAGTACCTTTCGTCTACTGCTACGACACCGTTGCTACGCCATCACTAATGTAAACATACTTTTACTGTTGTTTCAAACTGTCAAAGAATCGCTTCCTGTCACACTGCTACTCCATAATATTATAATAACCATCGACTATTGTTGCACTAATACCTACTCTACTATAACGTTTCTTAGAGTGCATTTAATCGGAATCCTGACGTATTGATACTTTGTTAAGTAAAGCCTAACTAGAGGCTAGAGGGTGCACTCCGTATAACACTGGTACCTGACGAACTAGTAAGGTTATTAAACATGACTTGTTGAGTGTTAGAACTGTAGTTATTTGTTATTTACTGTAACCTACCTGCACTGCAACCAGAGTGTAGATGGCCTTACAATATGATAGTAAAGGTATGTATGAAGTTTAATGACTGTAGCTGATAAGGTGTTGAAGTAATGACCGTAACACGAAAACTTATCATTGAATGATGATGACGCCGCCGCCTCCGCCGACTCCGGAAAAGCAAAATCTATGCAAAATCTATGCAAAACCTTTGCGGGCGAGACAGAAATTAATAAATTTATCCTTAAATTGAAAATGTCTCACTCAAAGTATACTTTGCTAGAAAAGTATACTTTGCAATATTGGTGAATTGGCTACAGATACTATAAGCCTCCTGGCTCTACCGAGACCAGGGGGGAGGTGCATAACAATACTATTGGGTTAGGATATGCCCAGTTTGTCTACTAATATCTGGAATGGTCACCCGTGGTTACCCGTGACCCACCGATGTTGAATCGTGTCTTCTCGATCCTGGGAATCATCGTCCGCTTCTTCTGCAATGTCTATGTCCATTTTATGTTTCCGTTTGGTTGGTGTAAAACTGACACTGTCTTTGTTGAATTTCAATGCCATTACGCACAACGTGCCGTCAAACCGATTCTTCAGTACCTGATGAAAACAGGATGTTACACGAGTATTTTATTGAATATGAAATTTATTAAATGATTTACTGACTTTGTAAGAAACGCGCCTATGAAATCAGTAAAAGGAATTAATAAATGTCTTATTAAATCAACACAAATTTTAGATCCTAATTATTGCATGAGCACAGCACCATACATTGAAGGTGTACTGATCAGTACAACTTCATGTATGGTGTTATGATCAATCAACACAGTTTCTGTAGTACGTGCTGGAGGACCAATGAAGGGAATAAGGTTATAAACTATAAACTTGGAAAAGTCGCGGGAATACTGGACGAGGCCTTCCGGCCTTCGTCCAGTATTCCAACGACTTTTCCAAGTTTATTTGCGACTATACAGAAAATAACTGGGGCTTACAGAGTTTGTGACAATGTCTTCTTTATTTGTTTGTTTAATGGTGTTTAACAGCCTGTCAACAAATAAGGTAAATATTAAGCCACGTTAACGAGATTGAATACCATATTTCACATGAATACGGTAGATGCGGGAAAAATCATAAAATCAGAACTGAATATTTACATATTCAGCCCTGAAATTATAACAAAGGCATCGTTATTGCGAAGCTAATCCCCTCGCTGGCAGCCTTGATAATAAAACAAGAACTGGCATCGTACAATTAATCTTTTCTTCTTATTTTCACCACTTTCTACGGATATCTGAGACACACTGGATTTAAAGGTCGAGTTACAGCTATAGCCCCTTTAACTGCTTTACCCCTGAATAATTGGCATAGGCTGGTTCTACGGGGCGCCAAGTGGGACATGGCTCAATTTTGTCAACAAAATTCATTTTTGTGCCACAAAATTCAATTCTGTGTCACAAAATTCACTTTTGTGCCACAAAATTCAATTCTGTGTCACAAAATTCAATTCTGTCAATTCTGCACACGCATGTAAGAAGGACTACCATTGGTCAGAAATTGCACTGGAGAAATGGGTCACGGTCGCCGATCTACACATTCAATGTCGATGGTTCATTTCTCATTCTGCCGATGATTCAATTTCTCATTCTGCCATTTTGCTTCAACTATCTCCAAACAGTCAAACGTTGACAAACTCATTCGTATTTAAACTCATTTGCTTTATAATTGTACACATAATTCATGTACATGTAGATCTCTCGCGAGTACTGACGTCATGTATTGTGTATCGCAAGGTACATCTGCCCCAGTTAAATCAATAATACACGCTCTGTGGCCTGTGTTCTGACTGCTGTCTGTGTTTATAAACAGAATGTGTGTATTGGGCCATTTGAGGAAACCATTTGTAGTATTTGTGTAGATACCATGGATACTAAGATGGTGTATACTGTAAATAATGCATGTAGACACATAGTTGCGAACACGTAACTTCGCAACTAGTAGACACAGATCCAATACCATTTGTTTCACAAGGTTAGATCTACTGTTAGAATACGACGTCATATAATGTCATTTTCGAGCATAAAACGTTACCTGATAAATAGAATACCAGGCTAGTGTATTTTAATATCAAGTTTATCAGGCTCGGCTCGGAAACTGTAGGAATTCCTCGGCAAGCCTCGGAATTCCTACGCGTTTCTTAGCCTTGCCTGATAAACTTGATATCCAAATACACTAGCCTGGTATTCTCTATATATGGGCATGCTCTCAGGTCTAGCTATGTCCCGGCTACTTTATGTTTGACCCTGTTTACATAATTGAGGGAAAATTCTGAATATTTTTCTTATTTCTCCTTCAAAGTATATATGCTTATATGGTGTGACCACTCATTTGTAATCATAATATAACTAAAATAACTGTCCATAAAGAAGTATAATATTGATATATTGGGTTATATTTTCGCATTGAAATATTTAAACCTGCAAGTGTACTCCACCATCTAGTAAAATGGACTAAGACCGATCTCAACCAATCAACGTAGAGATGACATAGACTATCCTACGCAAACTAATTTTTGTGGACAAAAATGAATTCTGTCCCACAAAACTGAATTTTCTTCACAAAACTCAATTCTGTCTTACAAAATTGAATTTTGTGACACAGAATTGACAGAATTGAATTTTGTGACACAGAATTGAATTTTGTGACACAGAATTGAATTTTGTGATTTTTAGTGTTACAAAACTCAATTTTGTACACATAATTAACCTGTCCTGCATGGCGCCCCGTAGGTTCCTGTTCAGTTTAGGACTAGCTAATTAATCATATGAGCAATATAATTATATTTTTTTAATCTGAATAAGAAAATGTGGCATGTCAGCACACAAATGCTACGACAGACTGGAGAAACATTGGCAACCTTCTTAACGGGACCCACAGACGGACACACAATCAAAACACTATATCAGAGCTCCAGATCAGTTGCGTATTTGCGTAAATACCCAATTAAAATTGCCAAAAACACAATTGAAATCAGAAGTAGTGAGTATCGAAAAGCAATGAAAAATTTGTGGTATCTTTATCATGCTACAGAAAACAATAAACAGACCACAAATATAGCATATTTTATTAATTTTCCATGAAAACACATCTTGGTATTTCATTAGAATTGTCTCTAAGAAAGAGACAATTATAATGAAATACCAAGATGTGGTATCTTTATCATGCTACAGAAAACAATAAACAGACCACAAATATAGCATATTTTATTATTTTTCCATGAAAACACATCTTGGTATTTCATTAGAATTGTCTCTAAGAAAGAGACAATTATAATGAAATACCAAGATGTGTTTTCATTTAGAAGCAAACTTTTCAATAAGTGCGGTCTGCTGATGTGTAAACAGTAGTGTGATTCTATTTTACCCAATTACAATTTTGAAATACCCAATTGCTTCAGAAATGATGGAGTGACAATTACTAATTCCTTATCTGGAGCCCTACTATATGCCTCCCGGCTCTACGGAGACCGGGGCAGGTAAATACGGACACTGTAGATCTTCAAGAGTCGGCTCGTTACGAGCCGACTCATCTGGATCTACACTGTTTGCAAGGTTGAATTTATGGTATGCAGGGTTGAAAGGGTTAACTCCCACACCTCTATGTAGGTAACAAGCTGTCTCATCTGGATCTACAGTGCTTGTAAATGTTGGAATCATGGTATGCAGGTTTGAAAGGGTTAACCATTTAAACCCGAAAGCCCGCTATAGCGGTTTATGCAAACAGTGCAGACCCAGATCAGGATCTTCACTTTTTTAAAGTAATTTTCATATTTCTGAGAACAAAAAAATACCCTCCTTTTCGAAAATGGACTAGCCCGAAATCAAGTTTGTGACGGTTGGATTGGCTGCAAAACTAACATATCAAAATCCATTCCAGTTCATTGAAAGGGTTAAACGACGCACCTGTATGTAGGTTCTGACTGTGGCCGAGGAGATCTTCTGTCGCTGCAATATCAGGACGTTGTCGGCCTCCTGTGACGCCTTCGCGCTGCCGAATATGGACGACATGGTCAGTTCCTGGCCGTCTAATTCCTGTACGTACAAGTGTGGGTGATTGATTGATTGAACTGTACGTTCAACGACGCAAGTGAAAAAGTGAATGAGTTAAACGTCCCAGCAACAGCTAAGGTCATATAGAGACCGGACTACAGTTTAAAGTCTCATTCAACAGACCAGTGAGATGGAAATACTATGAAAGTATTTTTGATACCCAAGGCGAGGTTTGAACCCACAACCTCCGGATTGGAAGTCGGGTGTTCTAACCCCTAGGCCAAAACCCATCCCTACGATGACAGTGAAACGGTTTACCGTCCCAGCAACAGCTATGGCCATACAGAGATGGGACCTCTGTTTCGTCCCATCCAAAAGGCTTCTGGGATAGAAATACAATGAAAGTTTGTTTGTTCATGCCTAGGGCGGAGATTGAACTCTCAACTTCATGTATAGAAGTATAGTGTTCTATTTAGAGGCCACAACCCATCCCCTTGATTGATTGAAATGGCTTGGGTTTCATGTATGTTCAACGACAAAGGTATTTATCAGGTAACTTGCCCTGTATTGACTGAATACGAACTGACAGATAACATATTCCTGGTTACAACAAAGTGAAAACTGACTACCCATTGGTCGAATGACGTCAGTGTAATGATGCAACGTAAACAAGTCCGCGTTCTGTTCAAAAATAACGATGTCATCTAAGGTCATTTTAGAGCATAAAACGTTATCTGATAAATAGAATACCAGGATCCTGTCTTTTGATATCAAGTTTATCAGGCTTGGCTCGGAAACAGTTGGAATTCCTCGGCAAGCCTCGGAATTCCTACGCGTTTCCTAGCCTTGCCTATAAACTTGATATCAAAAGACACTGTTGAACATACGTGAATTGGGTTTGAAGTATATGCTATACTTCGTAGACATGTAGGTATAAGTGTAGTCGATGATTGATTGATTGAATTAGGCTTCACGTACGTTCAACAATGAAACCATATAGAGGCAGGTGAAATAATGTAAGGGTCAGTTCATGTTTTCTGCCATATGTCAGGCCCACCGAGGCATTTGATATCGTCATTTTGTTGCAAAACCACAATTTTTACCTTGAAATTGGGCATGCGGCCGGCATATCTCGAAAATATGGATAACACATAAAGCATATAAACCTCAAGTCAATCAGACTTGTGTAATTGTAAAAGCGATGTAAGTAACTGAACATAGATTTCGCACGAACGTCATTATGATCGCTAGTTATGTCTCCCTTTCCGTGAGCAGGCTTGGCCAATAAATCACCAACATCTATAGGTTTCTATTTTTGTACCGACCTTCCTTGGGTGTATAATCAGTGTCACGTGACAGTTCATTTCAGTGGCAAACCTCCTGAAGAGATCAACAACTTGGTCCTGCCGGAAGTATCGGTTCAGCGGGTTGAAGCCCATTCCCATCATAAACTGGAGGTTGTCCACTATCACGTGGGTAATATCGAGCAAGTACACGGCGTGGTGCATGGCCTGTAATGGTCATTTATGCAATTATGTTTAATGGCCTGTTAACAGCTAAGGACATTAATTAACAGAGTCGAATCCCGTACAGAGCTCCAGACAAGCTGCGTATTTGCGTAAATACCCAATTGAAATTGCCAAAAACCCAATTGAAATCAGAAGTATTGAGTATCAAAAAGCAATGAGAACAATTGTGGTACCTTTATCATGCTGCAGAAAACAATAAACAGACAACCAATATAGCATATTTTTCTTATTTTTTCCATGAAAACATAATTTGGTATTTCATTAGAATTGTCTCCAAGGAGACAATTCTAATGAAATGCCAATATATGTTTTCATTTCAAAACAAACTATTCAAACAGTAGTGTGATTTTACCCAATTAAAATTTTGAAATACCTAATTACTTCAGAAATGATGGAGTAACAATACTCAATTACTAATTCTTCATCTGGAGCCCTGCCGTATTTCACCTGTACGGAAGGGGGTGCGGCAGGACAATCCCAAAATCAGAACTGAATATTTACAGAATAAATATATATTCAATCCTGATATTAGAATATCTTGATCTGGTGTCAGATCCTCAGCCACCAGTCATTTTAAAGGCACATTGTAAGGACTTAACCTTTTCACCCATAAATGTGGTCGGGACTGAGAAATTGGGCTTATGGGATTTGTGACCAGTGTAGCTCCTGATCGCGATCTTCTTTGCATGTCAAGAAACATGACGGATATTTCATTGATGGAATTGCAACCAGTGCAGATCCTGATCAGACTGTGCGGATGCACAGGCTGATCTGGGTTTACACATTGCAAAACCCATAAGCCCCATTTCTCCAGTCACAGCCGCAAACGTAGAAATGGGGCTCTGTGACACTGGTGTCAGTCTAGCTCCTGGCCGGCCATCACATTTCTCCAACTAGACATGGACGTTATGCTGGTTGTCAGAAACATGACAGGGATTTCGGTGACTGAATCGCAAACATTGCACATCGGAATCAGACACGTATGCGCAGGCTGGTCTGGCTCTGCACTGGTCGCAACATCCATAAGCCCCATTTCTCCAGTCACAGCCACAAATATCCACCATTGGTTTTCCATGCTAACTATTGGACTATTCCATGAAATAGTAAATGCAGAATTTTTTGAAAATTAAACATATATTGATCTCATATTTAAGGGTGGGAATTAGCTCAAAGGACCTTCCATACCCGGGCACATGTGCACATGTGGGAGGATCGACTTAGAGACGTGTTAGGTCGGGAGGATCAACTGTACCTCTATGATTTTGGTCTCACTCTCCTCTCCACGGAAGGTCAGGTAGAACATCGGCAACTTCTCAAAATCACTTGCATATTCCTCAAAGTCTGAAAGGCACTTCGTCAAATTCTTCCTGAAATTTGTAATGAATATATACATTGGCATAATTGTGCTCTGTTAACCTTTTCAAACCGACTGAGGTTTTCCGTTAGCGCAATCGGTATGAGCGCGCTTCTCACCAATGCGGCCCTGGTTTGCTCCTCGACCGGGGCAGTATATGAGATGGTATGGTGGTCGCCAGACAGGGCAAGTGGGTTTCCTCTGGGTACTCAGGTTTCCACCCACATTCAGGATCACACTTGCGCTGCCATCTGTGCCAATGAAATCATTTGTGTAAGCGCTCTCGCACATGTTTGTAATCGTTGTAAAATAAACAAATTTAAACATGTAAAAAACTCTAAATGACCATAAAGCCAACATTTGCAAACACTGTAGATCCAAAATGAGTAAATTCGTAAAGAGACATCTCATTAAGATCTACATTATTTGTCAGTATTCTTCAGTAGCCGATTTCACCAACATTGCAAAATATACTTATCTAGCGAAGTATACTTTGAGGGAGTAATCATTTATTTTTCCTGAAATGCATTATTTCATATAGAACTAACTACTGCATATATTTGATGACTAAAAGTATGCAGAATTATTATACTGCATTTATTACATTATCACAGCCAAAATGGCTGTGATAATGTAATCAATTCTTAATAATAACAAGAAACGAGGCAAAGCCACGAAGGCCAGGTTTTTTCCAAGCATGGACACTTGGATAACATAATTATACCCACTTTTTGTAGACTAGATGGCCGTGGCCTGCATGTCGCGCCTTGGGATAGATAGTAGATGGAAAAACTTTAACGAAAAAACTTTAACCGGACACACGGACGAACGGACGGACGGACGGACGTATGCCAAAATGCCGAAGATATCGCGCTTTCCGCAAGCGGGTGCGACAATGATGATAAACACCCATGTGAAGTATCAAGGTAATGGGTGAAGCAGTTGCAGAGATATAGTACACGAAAAGACTTTAACAAATAAATTCAAAGTAATTTGACCTTGACATTGCGCACAGGGGCCGCACGGTTGGGGGTTAGAATGAAACTAGATTGGTCAGTAAGCGAGGCTTACGGAATACCCCCCGCGTGGGCCCAGGTACCCCTAAAATATGTAAAAATTTCCAAGTGTGTGGGCTTCTGACCTTGAATCTGGGATTAGCGGGAGCGGCATGAACGTGAATTTGTCACAGGGTGGTAGAGGTCCATTGGAGCAATGAGTGTATGAAATGTGAAGCAGATCCGAGCAAGGAAATAGAAGTTATAACCGATTTCTCTGACATTTTACAAAAAGGGGGCGTTTATTAGCCACTAAAAAAATAAAAAAAATAAGAAAATTACCAAGGACCGCCAATTTCAAACACAAATAAGGATTTAAGGATTATTTGTGTTTGAAATTGGCGGTCCTTGGTAATTTTTTTATTTTTTTATTTATTTTTTTTAATTTGGAGGGGGGCGTTTATTAGGAGGGGGGCGTTAATTCGAGGTTATACGGTAATTATGTGACGTTGACCTCGAGATCAGCGGGGATTTGTCACAGCATATGAAATATTAAGAATTTTCAATGAAAGAAATAGAAGTTATAACATATTTCTCTGATGTTAAGTTTTGTAAAGAGACTAAGTATGTGAGCTTGACCTTGGGATCAGCGGGGGTTGGAAAGTCGTAGATTTGTCAAAGCATGATAGTTCAACCTTAGAGGAATGCACAAGTGAAATAATAAGAATTTTCAATGAAGGAAATTGAAGATATAAATTATTTCTCTGATGTTAAGTTTTGTAAAGAGACTAAGTATTTGACCTTGACCTTGGGATCAGCGGGGGTTGGACGGTCGTGGATTTGGCACAGCATGGTAGTAGAGCCTTACAGGAATGCATGTGTGAAATATTAAGCATTTTAGATGAAGTTATAACAATATTTCTCTGATGTTATGTTTTGTAAAGAGACTAAGTATTTGACCTTGACCATGGGATCAGCGGGGGTTGGACGGTCGTGGATTTGGCACAGCATGGTAGTAGAGCCTTACAGGAATGCATGTGTGAAATATTAAGCATTTTAGATGAAGGAAATAGAAGTTATAACAATATTTCTCTGATGTTAAGTTTACGGACTAAGTATTTGACCTTGACCTTGGGATCTGCGGGGTTGGACGGTCGTGGATTTGGCACAGCATGGTAGTAGAGCCTTACAGGAATGCATGTGTGAAATATGAAGCATTTTAGATGAAGGAAATAGAAGTTATAACAATATATCTCTGATGTTAAGTTTACACGGACGCACGGATGCACGGACGGACGGACAACCTGACTCCGGTATACCCCCCCCCCCCCACACAACTCATTGCGGGGGGTATAAATATGGACGATGATAAACACCCATGTGAAGTTTCAAGGTAATGGGCGAAGCAGTTGCTGAGATATAGTATAACAAAAAATATTTAACCAAAAAATTTAACCAGACGTACGTTAAAAAGTCAATTACGTAGAAATATTAGGTGAAGGTAAAAAAATGGTCACATGTTGGATAGTTGTATGTGGCAGGCACCCCTTGGTTATGAAGCTGTGAAAGTTTGGTGGTCCTAGGTGGTACAGTACCAAAGAAATGGACTTAAACACGAAAACTTAACATTGAAAACGTGAAAACTTAACATTGAAAATGGCTAAGTCGACTGCGCGGAAAAAATGGGTGAAGTTAAAAAAAAAGTAACATGTTGGATAGTGATATGTGGTGGGCACCCCTTGATTATGAAGCTGTGAAAATTTGGTGGTCCTAGGTGGTACAGTAACAAAGGAATGGACTCAAACACGAAAACTTAACATTGATTGTGGACGCAGCCCGCCCGTCCGCCCGGCTTTCGCCAATCCAATAGCCTGGATTTTTTTTCAAAAAACCTGGCTAAAAATTAATAAATTTATCCTAAAATTGAAAATTTCTCCCTCAAAGTATACTTTGCTAGAAAAGTATACTTTACAATGTAGGTGAAATATGCTACTGATTTGAAACAAGAGGGCCATGATGGCCCTAATTCGCCCAACTGACTCCATGAACACTAGAGGAGAATGTGACATTGAGTTCATGTGCTTTAAAAAAATTGTGCTATTTTTAGATGGCGGTCATCTTGGATTAAGCGATGACTCTCATTTTACAAAATCTGAAAATGCTTCACCCAAGGATCTTAACTTCCTATGAAGTTTGGCCAGCATCGGCCATGTGGGTCCTGAGAAAAAGACGTTCAAAATCTTGAATAAATGGACCTTTTGGTGGCCATCATGGATGACATAATCATCCGATTCCGACAAATATTGCACCAGAGCAATCGCCTCATCGATACCTTCAATTTGATATATGGCATGAGCATATTCGGTCAAAAATAAAATTTGACCCCAATTTGACCCCAGCGGTTCATGAGAAGAAGATTTTTTAAGAATTTATGCTATTTTTAGACGTTGGCCATCTTGGATTAGCAATGATCTCCATTTTACCAAATCTGTAAAGGCTTCACCCATGGACCATAACTTTTAAGTTTGGCGACCATGGGCCAAGCGGTTCATGTGAAGAAGAATTTTGAAATCTCTAATAAAAGAACGACCTTTTGACATTTCGGCGGCCATCTTGGATGACATAACAATCCGATTTCGACAAAAAATGTACCAGAGTGATCGCCTCATTGATAACTTCGATTTGATATATAACATGACCATATTCGGTCAAAAATAAAATTTGACCCCAATTTGACCCCACGGGCCACGCCCATTTTCGACCCCGGGGTCACCATTTTAACAACTTTGAAAGAGCAATGTACATTGATCATTTCTACCAAGTTTTGTCGAAATCCGGTTGGCAGTTCTTGAGAAGAAGATTGTTTAAGAATTTGTGCTATTTTTAGACGGCGGCCATCTTGGATTACGTAATGACGTCATTTTAACAATTTTGTAATCCCCCTACCTAAGGACCATGACCATGAAGTTTGGTGACTATAGACCCGATGGTTACCGAGGAGAAGACGTTTGAAAATGTTCACGGACGACGGACGACGACGGACGACGGACACATTGCGGTAACAATAGCTCACATGAGCTTCGCTCAGGTGAGCTAAAAAAGAGACTAACAAATTAGTTAAAAAATTAGCATGAACCAGTCTATGTGAGTTATGTAGGGGGGTTATACGGTTAAGTTCATGTCCAAGCAACTGTATTTAACCCTTACAATGCTGAATTAAATTTAGTTGTCGACTGTGTTTTTAATTTTCCATTTTTCTCATCATTTGGATTTATTTTCAGTTTTCTCGCCGTTGGAAATGATTCTACGTTGCTGTAAAACCATATTTTATTAAGAAAACAACATATAAAACAACCTCAGATGGAAATTGTTGTTACCTGCATTCTCCTTTCAACCCTAAATATCCGACATTGATAGTTCCATGCGAATTTCTGGACTATTCCATTTATCAGTTGAGGGTTATTTTTTAAATAATCAAAACATACAGACAAACACTGTGGATCCTGATGAGACGGCTTGTTACAAATGTTACAAATGTTGGTGTTATGGTCTGTGGGGCGGAAAGAGTTAAGTTTTGATAACTACATTCACACAACGTGGTTGATTAGTAAGTTTGCTTGAAGCCATTAATCTCAAAAACAAAAACAAAATCTCCAAGATGTTGTTAATAGGAGCAATGCTCTTCACTGGCAACAGTGTTGTTCCACAAATTGCAACATAATCAGAAAAGATGAAACTAAATTTGCATGCAAACTGAAAATGGAAGATAAAATACGTAATAAAAGTTGAAGTTATTGCGGTACTCAAAACACTTGGTCTGTTTAAAAGTTTGATCTGGACGCCCTTTCACCCCAAATAACTAACAGAGCTAATGTTGGGACTGGTTCATCACCATATGCAAGGTATGTCAGCGCTCCAGATAAGGAATTAGTAATCGAGTATTGTCACTCTATCATTTCTGAAGCAATTGGGTATTTCAACATTTTAATTGGGTAAAATAAAAGCACACTACTGTTTACACATCAACAGACAGCAATTATTGAATACCGGTAGTTCGCTTCAAAATGAAAACATATCTTGGCATTTCATTAGAATTGTCTCCTTGGAGACAATTCTAATGAAATACCAAGATGTGTTTTCATGGAAAATAAGAAAAATATGCTATATTTGTGGTCTGTGTATTGTTTTCTGCAGCATGATAAAGGTACCATAAATTTTGTATTGCTTTTTGATACTCGCTACTTCTGATTTCAATTGGGTTTTTGGCAATTTGAAATGGGTATTTAAGCAAATACGCAGCTTATCTGGAGCGCTGGTATGTTTTATATATTAACAAACACTGTCGATGTTAATGAGAATGCTCATTACAGTTGAAACCTTCCGTAGGTTTGAAAGGGTTAAACAGACTTGTTTTGTTTTGTGTACCGCAATAAACACTGATGGTTATTCCAAGTGGTTTATGGCTTATATATTTCAAGCAACAAACTGTACTTCTGGTCAATGGGAGCTAACTCCACAGTACAAAATCCAGAGATTTTCTTTCTTGCACATCATGAGGAAGCGGTGTACATATCTGAATTTTCATGAAACCAGTCCAAAGGGTTTATGACTTATGAACGTACTGTCTGTTTCACGAAACTTGCCATAATTTTACTGCTATATAAACAATGCAAAATTATTTTTTTTAGATGTTATTAAATTTTATCAAAATTTTAGAATGAGCTTTCTTTTTATTTTGTGAAATTTGGTCCAATATTGATTTTATTGCGGAAAAAATAATTCCAATGTTAAATCCCCATAGACATCTAATTTGAGAAATAGTGCACCGATTTTCAAAATTTACTTTTTGTTTTCTTAATTACAGCATTTCAAAGCTATCTACCGATAGCCAGGTTTTGAGTCGATTTCCAATTAATTTTTTTTGGGCTGCTCCCCTTGCTCCTCCACATCCTTTTCCCCCATGTTAAATTCCCATAGACAAATTAATTTATTCATAATAAAATAAATATTTTAAAACATTTCACAAATTCTTAAAGGTACATGCCCACTCAGTAGGCACAAGATGTACTTTATATCAGAGACAACATCTGCGACATTTTCTGTCATTCATTCACCATTACCCCACGTACTGAATGGCATTATTATACATTTTATATCAGATGTAAATTTCCACACTGATATCAGGCGCGATAACCGTGTTTCCTTAGACGGACATTACTATATATTCTCTGTATTCATTTTTTGATTTGCAATGACCATTCTTTATAATCTGTCGAAAATATTATTTTTCAGTATAAATTTAACAATTCGTTCCCACGAATTAACAATTCGTTCCCAGGAAATGACAATTCGTTCCTCAATTTAACAATTCGTTTCCTCGAATTAACAATTCTTTCCCACGAAATAACAATTAGTTCCCTCGAATTAACAATTCGTTCCCACGAAATGACAATTCGTTCCCTCAATTTAACAATTCGTTCCCTCGAATTAACAATCCGTTCCCACGAATAAACAATTCGTTCCCGTGGGAACGAATTGTTATTTCGTGGGAACGAATTGTTAAATTGACGGAACGAATTATTTCGTGGGAAATTAGATTAGATTAATGTTTTAGAAACCCGATAGGTACGTCGTAAAATGGGCCGCCGGTTTATGAAGAAGGTCTTCAGCACAATTGTGCCCACTGTAGATCGTGATCATCGTATGAGAGAGACTCCTTTTGTTTGTGTAAGTAAACAGGGGCCCGTTTCACTAAACTTCCTAAGTAAGTGCAAATTTAAGATCGTCTGTAAATTTCAATTACATATATTGAGCATAGGCTGCATATGCAGCCTATGCTCAATAAATGTAAATCCAATCATTGTTTACAAGAAAACATTGTTAATGTGAAATTCACATTATAATTTTGCACATACGAACATTTTAGTCGTAAAAAGTTTAATGAAACGGGCCCCATGTGTGCGACATATCGTGCAAATTCGTTAACGATATTTTCCGTAAATGCGTTCAAAAATAAAATTTTAGAAAATGTTAATTTGCTATGAAATTTCGTCAACTTTCGACGTCATTTACGGAATATTTCACAATTTCTGTAAATAAGTTTCATGAAAAATCGCACATCGTATTACAAGGTGCATGATCACGTGGTTACAACAACAACAGCAATTGCTGAAAGCATATCCAACTTTCGCGGCCACCTTACCTGTAGAATATCTGCATCAGTAGCGGCGATTTTTATATGGAATTATATAGGAGACTATTACCGTTTCTTACGTAACTTTTAAACTACACAACCGATTGAAAATGCACAAGTCACATTTTAAACTTCAATTATTGTTCTTTATGATGATGTTTCGATCGTGATTTTAAAATAAAAATATTTTGGTCCTTTTTAGCTTTAAACACAGTCGGTAGTTTTTATATGATTTATATAGCAAATCTTCGGCAATTTCCGTGATATTCGTTGAAAAGGGCACCTGCTTAAGGTCACTCTAAAAGCTTATATGTTGCCCGAGGCATGACCGTGTTGTCGGTAAAATTGTTAGTGAACAAAGTACCCAACATTTTCTACTGATTTGTAATTTCAGCATAGAATTTGTCTCATTTGATTATCTCGATAATTTCAACTTGCAATACTTAATATAATTTCATCTTTATTGGATTTGGCTAGACATAATTAATGTAATTCCCTTTTTACATGTACGCAGAAATTAGAAGTGTTGGTCAGACTACGTTGGTCAGACTACAAGATTACTTAGACTGGTTGTAAATATTTGTATCGTTGCATGTTTTCTCTTGATTTCACGGCAACATTAATGGGATTTATACCGATTATCGAAACTAATCTTGGTGAAAGCGTCACAAATTATAAAATTGTCAATAAATGGAAATGTCTTGATTTTATTTACATGTACAGGGAATTAAGCAGAATCGTCGCGAATTATTTACTGCAAACTAAACCTTGAACTATATTTGTACAACCCGGGTAGACCCCGTTCAGAATGTGCGGATGCGCAGCTTGATCTGGGTATACATTGGTTTTAAACGCTGTTTTGCATTAGGCTACACGTGTATTGCCCGAGATATTAACTTAACAAAAGTTCGGTAGCCTGAGAATATTATATAACGAGTACATCGGTCATCTGTAATTATTTACGTAATTTAACTAATTGTTACGAATGTGTGGTTGTTTTCTCCGCATAACTATAATGCATGCTACATAATGATTAATGAGCAGTGTAATCCCGGATCAGACTCATACATGTACACATTATACAAATCGATTAGAAAACAGCATAAACGCATATACGGTCTGCATCCGCGCAGTCTGATCATAGTATACACCTATAGCAACTGGCATACTGATTTGTAACGTCAGCATAGACTTTGTCTTATTTGATTATCTTTGAGATAATTGCAACTTGCAATACTTAATATAATTTCATCTTTATTTCATATGGTTAGACATAATTAACGTAATTCCCTTTGTACGTACACGGGAATTATACATCTTGGTCAGACTACGTTAGTTTACAAATTTGCTTACGCTGGTTGTAAATATTTGTATCGTTGCATGTTTTCTCTTGATTTCATGGAAATATTAACGGGATTTATACCGATTATCGAAACCAATATTGGTGAAAGTGTCACAAATTATAAAATTGTCAATAAATGGAAATGTGTTGTTTTTATTTCCAGGGAATTAAGCAGACTCATCGCGAATTATTTACTGCAAACTAAACTAAACCTCCTTGAAATAGGCTACATGTATATTGCCCGAAATATTAGGTCTGAGAATATATATAACGAGTACATCGGTCATCTGTAATTATTTACCTATAGTGCAGGCTAAATAATTATTAATTAACAGAGTAAGCCCCGATCAGATATATTCGTGCGAATGCGTCACACATAGTGAAGAATACGTACGAATACATCACACAAATGTGTGACGTTTACGTTTGGCATCACTACCCCTTGCAACAAAAACGAATGTGTCACATGTTACAAAAACTCGAACAAAAATTAATAAAATATTGTCCAGACGAATATGTCACATGAACATTCGAATGGGGGATAACAGTGCTATAAAATAAAACAGAATAGAGCAGGCATATTCACCGGGTTATTTGAAAGTCATGCCACGCATGCAGACAAGGTTACTGCGTAAATGCTTTGATTTAACGACGACACTGGCTCGATGACCTTGCATGTCGATACCGACTATTTAAGTCCCCGTCCGATAGGACTAGGCTATCACAAATGTGACTTGTCTTGCCCAAGGACACGCCAAATCGACCAGTGGCGGGAGTCTACTAACTCCCGATCCGGAGTCCGATGCTTTACCCACTGAGCTATTTCAGACAGCACTAGGGGCGTATCATGTTATGGCGCTTATCGTCTGTCCGTCGGTTAGCGATTTGGTTTGCGCTCAAAATAATCTTGACATACGATCCTCAAAGATGGTATGCAGGTCGGTAATGACCAGTGTATGACCAATTTGATTTGATTACAGTGTGTCAAAGGTCAAAATCGCAGTGACTTTAGACAATAAAACAGTTGCCGCTATATAACTCGAAAACGCCATGACCTAGGATGCCCAGTATTGGTTTGTCACATAATTGGTTCGTTACGAGCCGGCTCATCTGGATCTACACTGTTTGCAAACTCCAGTATACAGGTATGTGGTGTTGAATGAGTTAAAGGTATATTATTACATTTTACATACAAATGTGTTAAACGTTTTTATGCCCTCTATGCGATAGCAAGGGTGGCATATTTCTTTGCTCCGTCCGTGTACATTTGCGTCGAAAACTTTGTCCCAGTTTCTCCATCATGTCATATCTTCAATATTGCTTGAAGGATTCCTTCAATACTTGTACACTTGCTTTACCTGGACATCTGTGACACCCTCGCGCCACCAGTAACACGACCTTGACCTTTGTGACATTTGTAATGTTTTGTATATGAATTAAATAACTATATAATTGTGTCACTAGTCCACCAGTTCTAAAAAATACGACTGTTTTTATTATCTTATATTTAAGGGTAGGAGTTGGCTCGAGGACCCTCAAAACCCGGGCATTTGAGCCCAAAAATGGCAGGCCAATGCCCGTTTGTTTCCGAATTTACTAATATCTGCCATACAGTCGAAATATGTGCATTAAATGAAGGAGGCAAAGAGACGGTTAATTTAACCTAGCTAGTTCATTCTCCTATCGCACGAAGCCGGTATGTAAGACCGTGAAAAAGGCTGAGTGTGAGTGCCTTTTTCACGGTCTTATATCAGTACATTAGGTCATGCCTTTTGTATTTGTATATTTACGTAAAGCCGAATAAGCATATGCAACTTTTAAATGACACCCAGCTTATGATATAGTGATGATGTATTCCGCAAGGTCACAGTTTAAAGGGGCGTGCATGCATTCGAAGGTAAAATATGTCTGAAAAGGATGCCATAATATCTGTGTAAATAGTACTAAATACCCGCTCCACATTCGCCCCAGCGACCCCCCCCCCCCCCGCATCGCCCCCCACCCCCCCCCCCCCCCGCATCGCCCCACCACCCCCCGAGAAATAGAGGGGCTTTAAATAATTATGCTGTTAAATCCAGTAAATTTCCCGGTAAAATGCCCCGCAGTGCAGGGCCATTTGGTTGGTGAACGTCGCAGCACATTTATAGCAACAGTTAAAGAACCTGTAATGTCACCGCAGTGCGGGACATCATCGGCGGTTAAAGCCCCGGTGTATGCCCAGTATGCCCAGATAATGCCCCGCTACTCCCCTGCCCTGGAGGGGAGTGGTGCGGGAATATACATTGACTGATGATAAAATATGCTTTTAAAATCTAAAGCTGATCTCATTTTAATCATCTAAATGGAACACCCAATGATTGGAACCTTATTATATATGGGTCGCGCTCTGTGAAAACCAGCCTTAATGACAACGTCATGAAAGTCTGAAAGTGACGTCGCAAAGTTACACTTAAATTTACCAACGTCACGTCGGATTTTCTTACTTGAAATCGTTACGTCATTGCAATAAGTTGTCCTATTTATAGCCGTACGCTTTACTAATTGTGGCTCACAAATACGTTAATGTTGGATACGCGTGGCAGAATTGTACAGTTGTTTTCATAGTGGTTCAGAAAGTTTTTGTTTTTTTCGGTTTCCTTCAAGGAAACACGCAGTGATTTTGTCGATTATTTTTTATACAAATGGGCATATTATTACAAATGATTTTTAAAATAAATATGGACGACTTGTGCCCTGACATTTGAAACTAAATAACCATACGACCGGTATTTTTTAGATAACACATCACAAAATCAGTATTATGTAATCATATTGCGAATATTTTTTTTAAAATTTATTTATAATTAGCTATACAACACTTACAAACAAACGCGGGAACAAGTGTAGTCGGCGTAGACGGATGCCTCTGTATGTTTCAATTTTGGGTTGAAACCAGAATACTCAAAGAAAACAAACGTATCCTGTCTAGCGACCACCATCAGATATACATGTACTTACAAACGGAGGATCGAACCCGGGGTGCATGTGTGCGCTCTTTACTAATTATGCTAAACGGTCCTGTTCAGATTACGTGGAACTGGGTACAGGGCTTAATTCGTTGAATTTATTGTTTCGCCTGTCGAATGTTTGGAAAATCAACACAAGACAATTTGGAAATTTTCAGAAAAATAAGCGTATCATAGATGTAAAATTATGGTAGTGCCAAATATACACGGCTCCTGGCATATCGCGTTATGATGACACTGGGCCAAACATGTTTTAGTATTTAGTGTGTTGGTATTGTGTCACATGCATTCTTACTGCGAACATAAGTGTAGCGGCCAGGGACGTAGCCTACTGATTTGTATATGTATCTGCTACTACTTACATATGTACATGTACCTTAAAAAAAATCACATTGAATCAGCCGTACGATTGCCGTTTGATAACAATGTAAATATTATTTAAGATTACCACTTGTAAATATGGTTATATGAATGTATAGCAATTTTACTAGTATATTTGCAATCATTGCAGACACTGATCAGACTGCACAGATGCACAGGTCTCCAACATTTACACATTTAAGAAGTCCGACTTTGTCAGATCGTTGTTAATTTACTTACTACATGTGCATTGTACTAAACAATGTACGTCTGTGTGCTTTGTTTTTGTTATCAAAGGGACGTTTTAGTCGCAGGCGTGTAAATAATATAAAGCAAATACACACACATTCCAGATGTGCAGATTAAACGCATCTAAACAAATGTCGCAGGCTGCGGAGCCTCATTCCAATGAAATCTATTTTGTGATCGGATTAAATTTAATGTATTAAGCCGGTTACAGTCTTCTTGGCGTGCTCCGTGTAAGTGATTGCATCACGGATTACATTCTCGAGGAAAACGTTGAGGACGCCACGGTCTCTTCGTAGATCAGGAGATTCGCTTCACACCACCTCGGCGCACCAAACGGCGGATAGCTGACTTTGTGATACCCTGGATTCAATTCAATTCTTTATTTCCTGAAGCTATACAGCTTATGGGAGAGTACAAAACAAACATATATACATACAAAAGCTGTGGAGCTTGTTCATCCTGTGAGACGCATGATCATTGTCTCCCAAAATGGGCAAGCACCAGCAAATAATGACATTACATGTAATATAGGGTATGCTAACTATTGCAAAATTACTAGTCGAAATTACAAATGAAAAACATATTCATATTCATAGATGTAGGTGCGCAACAAGCAAAACGATTAGATTGCGTGTAGCATTTATGTTAACTATTGCAGCATGCAGTAGTCTCTGAAAACATTTTCGTATTCATAAGCGCACAAAAAGATTGCGTGTAAGATGGTGTATGCGATATATTGACAATTTTACTAGTTTTAGTTACACCGAAAATATGTTCAAATTCCTAGGCACCCAACAAGCAAAACGGCTGAGAAACATGTTCAAATTCCTAGACACACAGCGAGCAAAACGATGAGATTAGAGTAAAATGGAGTTTGCTAATTATTGCAGCATTTACTAAGATCATGTTCAGTTACCTAGGCGCGTAACAAGCTGAATTGTTGAGATTACGTCTAAAAACTATGAGATTTTAGTAAAAATAGAGTATGCTAGCTATTGCGTAGTTTACTAGTATCTAGCCCAAATGAGAAACATGGTAATAATGAGGTTACATGTAAATTAGAGTACGAGAATTGTGGAAAATAAACAATGGCTGTGTGTATACCCCACTGTCCCAATCTCCAGTTTATGGAGAATGGGACTTGGTTAAACGTAGATGATTTGTCGTGAAATGCATACTAGCTGGTACCCTCACATTGGTGCGAAATCGAAATACGTGAGGCTATCAGACAGTCCAGTAAAAGCAGTTATTTATTGCACCTCAATAGTAAAGATTGTATTATTATAATGGTTGTAATTATATCAGCACTAGTTACAAGAAAGCGGGAATTGCAATTCATTGTCGTAAAGTTCATCATAGGTGTAGTCGCCGATATAATCGATATATCAAACGACCATTGGCCGCTGGGTATAGCGAGTAATCTCGCGAATATTACCTTGACTAATCGGTGTGATCACTTGAAGTTCCGAAAACAGTATGTTCCTGTTCCGTTATATACCTAGTAAGTTACCTAGTAGTTCCGAAAACAGTATATGTTCCTGTTATCACAATAGACGTACAACAGGTATAATATGAGATTCGACCCAGTTAACCTGACCTAAAATGACCTTAGCTGGGAACATAGCGGTTAAATAAATAAACCGTAATAGCTGGAGACTTGATATTTGTTTTTCTGGTGTGCAGATACCCATAGGATCTTTGATTTTACCCCCATATCATGAACTATCTCTCCCTGTTGGACTTAGAATTTTACAATTTTGCCTTGTAAAAAGTTCAACTTTTAAACTATAAGTGTTGGACACTTTGATATTTGGTATGTAGTGTGTAGATGCGTAAAATAAATAGAGAATAGTAGGTTAGTGCCGTGAATGGGAAAACATATCTGGCAAGGCTCAGGAAACGGATGGGCGAGGCTCTGCCGAGCACATCCCGTTTCCGTGCCGCGCCAGATATTTTTTCCCATTCGCGGCACTAACCTACTATTCTATTTATCCCGTCAACACCTACAAATGGCTGTAAAATGCAAAAATAGTATTGACTGGATATCAAAAATGTTTCACGGCACCGTGTTTCACGGCACATACGCACTGTTGACGGGATAAATTCAATTTTGACTTGATTCCCAGCTCATGAATTATCTCCCCGTTTCAGAATGTGAAGTTTGGAAAAATTGGTATAATGCCATTTAATTGTTTTTGTATTAACTAAATGGCAACTTTTGTAAAATTAGATCAGGCTGTCTGCGTTTGTATTCAGAACTGAGTCTATACTGGTTAGCAACCGTTGCTTATGTAGAGTATTGCAGTTACTCAGCCGGAGACACATTTCTAGTATTCCAGGACATTTAATGTTAGAGAAATCTATTGTTTAATTCATGCAGAACCAGTACAGACTGGCTGCAGGTTAAATACAAATAGGTCCCACAGCATCTATACGAATAGTGAAAGACTGGCCCTATTGGATATAATTCGTTAAATTACATAATAAAACTATTTGGTGTGTTCTAACCTCTGAGTTGGGCCTAGGCGTTATGTGAGATATGGTTTTCTGTAGAATTTGCAGTTGAAAGGTTATTTTTCTTGTAGCTATGTCTCCGTGAACATTATTTAAAATTACTGCGACAAGAGAAAACGAGCAAACTCACGATGAACACATTTTTATTTTTCGTATCGCTGACGGCCAATGACCCCCCCCCTTCAAAATCTTCTGAAATCTTTATTTCTCAGATTTATTTGTCAAATATTATAGTCCCATTGTCTGTAAATTAGGTGATTTGGCTTGGCATGTGACAGTAATATACACCAAAATGGTCATTATAGTGTGATTTTCAGCTTTTTACATTGATATTTGCTTCCTGTTGGACAATTAAGAAGTTTGGTGAAGTGGCGCGACATCGCGACACTGTTCCAACATTTGCTAACATTAGGCGTAAGAGTATAGTTTTCTCACATCGGTATAGTACCAATACACTATCACTCAGAAAACAATGTGTTTCCTTTCCTTCTGTATTTATAGCAAATTTCCTAACTGACCGTTCGAAGCCAGTACCCTTTGTCTGTTGACCATTCCAGAGTGGCATACATGTTGGCATAGTTTGAGTTTTTAGTCTGGATAGTATACAAAAACACTATTTAGGGTAATGTTATGTGATTTATGGACTTTTATGCTTTTAATCCATTATCTATTCAAATTCTCCATAGTTCTGTAGTAGCTCAATTTAAGGCAGAATGTGGACAGTCACACGGTGGAGTTACACAGCTGCTGTGTGACAACAATTTGAGATATTTGCTCCAAACGTGGTACTGTATCAAGGAATGGAACCTAGTTTGAATAGTGAATATTGTAGACAGATTTGCAGTGAGGCTGGTACACTTGTACGTTAGATAATACTAAATGGCACGAAATCGCCAAGCGGCTATGCAGAAGTAGTCCGATATAAACAAAAATAGTGCGGGTGTTTTGAGGTTACAGACACAGTTTGCTTGAAAATCTTGATCCAGTACTACCCATTTTCACTTTAGGAACATTTTTGAGTACTTTTAACACCAGTTTTAAGCACATTTCTAGCATTTAAAAGAAAACACTGACCCTGTTGGTCATGTGATGTAAGCAGAGTTTGCGTGGACAAAAATGTAAACAATATTGGGGGACATGCCGAGGTTATAGTTTTCTTTCTTAGGAGTAAGTGAACCCATTTTTTAATTCATATAGAACCAGTACAGACTGGTTGCAGGTCAAATACAAATAGGTCCAACAGCATTCATACGAATAGTGAAAGTAGGAGAGATTGGCCCTATTGGATGGGATTCGTTAAATTAAACAGTAAAACTATTTGGTGTATTCTAACCTTAAATATTGGTGTATATTTCGGAAAGTATGAAGGAAGTAATTTAGTGGTGTAGGACATGTAACAAGTGGCCCCAGTGGTTTGTTTAGCAGACAACAGTGCACAGACAGCTACCAACACGATGGCAGTTATCTCGGTGGTAAGTAGTATATTTGTATCACTGCTATCAGTATCACATGGATTTGTTCATGTTAAGTTTGGGAATGTCCCATCATATAGACAAGGAGGTAATTTTGCAAAAAATTAAAAATATCCACAACGGTGCAGATCTTGATTAGACGGCTCGCTATAAGCCGGCTCATCATGATCTACACTGTTGCAAATATTGCGGAAGAGGTATCTAGTGTAGACAGGGTTAACCTATTACATTGTGAAGAAGAACCATTTTTCAAACAGAAACTTTTTAATAATTGCATTACTTCAGAAGTATATGTTATATACCATCTCATTGAGACGGTTCAAATGAGTGTTCGGAACATATACATGTACTTTCATTGAGAACAAAATATTTATAAAAAATTAATGCGCATGTTCCAAATGTAATAATCGCACGTGCACTATTGTAGGAGATTATTCTTAGCTAGCTGGGAGCACAGCCAATCGGCTTGGTGATCGCTTGGTATAATATACTGTATAGCCAGGTAGAAAAACAAAAACACATTTGTAGTCATAGTTTATATACAGGGTGGTTCAAAATATATGTCCCCACTTTAAGACATATTATAAACAAATAGACAATAACAATTATTATGAATTATATATTATGATAAAACATAACTAATCACCATTCTTTCCAGTATATACTATTCGAGAAACACATCAACTGTATAGTGTCTACTGGCTGTTCAAAATGTATAGCCATCTGATGCATAACGCGCCATCTTCGGTACTTGGAAACGCTGATTGTCATACCTGCACCTGTATGCACATCACACTCTTCATTTCTGAACTGATGGATGCCCCTATTTGTTTTTGAGTTGCTGATGGAATTACATTCTGTTTTTTTTATAATTATACACATATACATCTAGACAATAACATCTTCAGATCTGGTGAATGATGTGATTATTCAATAAGTGTTCGCAAGAAGACGGCAGTTTCAGAGAAAATGTCGACAATATGCCTGTGTAGTGCATCTGCAGCTGTTTATATCTATATATATATATACATGTATGCAGTTTGGATCTGATGAAACAATACCTAAGATATCTCATCATCTGTTTGACTCCGGTGTTAAGTGACATTCATAACATATCATAATAATCAGGACAACTCTAAATAATGGGTTACTAACTGCATTCATCTTACCCATTTTCCCCAAAAACATCGCACAAATAGTAACAAAGTACTTCTTAGCTACATATGTACATGCAGTTCACACATATAATAGCTATGTTTTCTAGACATACTGCTAATGATTTAAATATTCACTCCTCGCAGGTCACTTGTCATGTTTATGTGGTATCGGGCACATTCACCATTGCGTATCACAATTCGGAACCAATTTTCATAAAATTATTTTTGAGAAGTCGGTGGTATCATACATTCCACATTATGACGTCATATGTTAAAAGTAATGACATCATTAGTTTGAATACATAATTTAAATGCACACACTGTTACTACATACTAGTTTGTAAAACACTTTATTTTGAAAGATTTTCTTGGTTAGAATACAACTAATTAAAGTGGGTACATATATTTTGAACCACCCTGTATAAATGCAAACTCACTAAACAATAACTACAACTGTTTGTTTTCTACATGTCCAACACAGTATATTAAGGTACATGTAGTAGGTTATAGATATATACACTTAGCTGCAATGATAATTGCTTCATAAGAGTGATGTGATATATGAATATAACATATGCAAATATTGTCTTGTTACTGTATGCTATATGGTACATTGAGTTGTCATCTCCGCCATCTTTGTATGTACAAGCCAGCGTACAGTTTCACTACTTCGTGCGTTTGACACATGCAGCAAATAATAAGAAAGTAAACCAAATACAATTTGGTGCACTACATAATAGACATATATAACAACGGCAAGCTCTAAATATTATGCCAGCAAACTATACAAAAGACGAGATATCTCAACATTTCTCCCATCAATCTCAAAATAATTTTTAACGTGTAAACTTTTCAATCTGATGCACATCCTATGTTAGTGTACACGTTGCCCATGGGTAAAGCCATATTTACTCCCATAGTAGGTGAGTAAACACCAGGGACAATACACTCATGAAACTGCTTACATGTCACTGGATTTGATAGCTAATAACATAGTACAGTAGTTGGTATATATGGTATGTGTTGTGTATGTGTTGTGTGGTTTGCCAGGTAAAAAGTGATACACTGTGCGATTTTCTGTGTATGAGGCTATCTAAAATGGTGGTTCAAACTTGCAAATGACGTTTAAAGTTGATATACATGTACTTGCGGTTCATTAATTTAAACACATTTTCTAGCATTCCTTGACTTAATACTGACAGGTCTAGTTTATAACTAAATGAAATTTGTAAAGTTTTTCATTATTAATGCAAGCATAATTGTGGCGGTGCCTTGATAAATGGGGCTTATGCATTTTGCGACCAGTGTAGATCCAGATCAGCCTGTGCATCCGCAGTCAGATCAGGATCTGCACCGTTCGCCAAAACATATTTACGTTCACAGACCTTGTTGTTGTGCTATAACAATTTGAAGTTTTGTATTATGTATATGTAGCTGTGACTGGAGAAATGGGGCTTATGAGATTTGTAACCAGTGTAGCTCCTGATCAAATAGCGCACTCATGTACCCTGATAGCAATCTACATGTATACACTTGATTGGTGAAGCGGGTGTTTCATTGATGGAATGATGAACAGTGCAGATCTGATCAGACTGCATATGCACAGGCTGATCTGGACCTACACTGGTGACAAATTTCACAAGCCCCATTTCTCCAGTCACAGTCGCATAATAGACACTACAGATTTCATAATATTTTCTTTTGTGATCGTTTACACGCAATGTAAACATTTATTATGCCCCCTATGCGAGGGGGGCATATTGCATTGCTCTTGACGTTCCGTACGTCTGTCCGTCTGTCCGTCCGTGTACATTTACGTGGAAAAGTGTGTAAGAGTTTCTCTCCCCTTCCAACATGTAATATCTTCAA
>CM055277.1:45082184-45110509 GCA_029237695.1 Conchocele bisecta
CACCCATTCAAATGGGTGATATCGCCTATTCGAATATGAATGGGTGACATCACCCATTCGAAGAATGGGTGATATCACCTATTCGAATGAGTGATATCGCCTATTTGAAAGGGTGATATCACTATTTCAGAATGAATGGGTGAGTATCACCTATTTGAATGAGTGATATCACCCATTCGAATGGGTGATATCACACATTTGTATAGAAATGGTGATATCACTCATTTGAACAGGTGATATCACTGATTCATTCTGAAATAGTGATATCACCCTTTCGAATCTGTGATATCATGCTTTCACAACAAATAATATGTTCCAAAATAAATAATTTCTCCCCAGATTTTGTTTATCAACAGCAGGGCGAGTTTATTCCCCGGAATATGTATAAGATAAAACAAGGAAAAAACGGAACTAAAAAATGCGGTCATACATGTAAGTTAAGTGATATACGACTTTTTTTGGATTATGATACATCAAATTAAAAGCAATTGCTCCTAGCTTTAATATGATATATAGTCCTGTCAATTTGGATATGTCCAAAGAACCAAATTCGTCCATTGAAAAATGTATTTTTGCAGTTCAATTTTATCACCGAAAATGGTGTTCAGAATCCCCGGAACTCATTTAAACTTTAATAACTAATATATGTATTAACATGTAGCAATTTTAGGCATACTACAGTAATAGACCTTGAGCCAGCAATAACTCCCTCCCCCCGCCCATGTGAGATTTTTAGTGCGTATGATTTTCTGATTCAGTAGCCTATTGTCTATCAATCCTGGTTGTCTGCGCTCGAAAAGCCGCTGGATGAACAAATGGCGACCATCTTACAAGATGGCCGCCGAACAGTATTATATTGTTTTATCAAGGACTGTTAACTTTCAGTTTGATCAATATTAACCGGGTAAATTGCTATAATTAAGTCACAATTTGAATGTAAAATGATTTAAAATACATCTCAATAATTTAAAGTAACCCTTGGTCGTGAGTTGTGTTGGAAAATATACAATACATGGCAACGATATGTAAATCATGCAGTCACTGGTGTAATGAGTTCTACATGAGCCACTACATGCGCTGTATTCATTCTTATAATTAAACATTATTGACTAATACATCAAAAACCTAATCCTATACAGTGTCACCATGACTGTCGATCAGTTTCAAGATGACCATCAACATGGTCGCTTTTGCAATTAGGAGATGTGATATTTATGGATCTATATGTACATTTACACTTTTAATACAGCTTAAATTTCTAAAAAATAGTTGATAATACCCATAGCCCGACGTGGTCCCACATCTTGCGATGACACCAAACGCTGCTAGCCCATAGCATATGCTCGAATACATGTATCTGGTTGCTATAGTAATTGAATATGATTGTCCATCAGTGGTGTAATAAATTTGAAAGACAACCATATGGATTGATATGCGGATTCAATGCCATATATGGGTATATGGAGGCAAAGACGTGTATATTAGCTACAAACTACGTGCGGTATGTATGTGCTAAACGGGTACAATGTAAATATAATTCAGCATTCAGTAAATAAATGTACACATGGTACATGATTATAGAGTTGTTATCATTAGAATGACATTACCTGTTGTCAATAGAGAAAATATATATAACCGACGACACCAAAGAGCAAGCAAAATACACAACTGTGGTACAATGCGGCAGAAAACGCCTTCCACAAACCTGATCCTTACCGCTTGCGTAAATAGTTAGAATGCCATGTAGACAATAATTCAATTGCATAGTAAAATCCAAAATTTAATGTGTTTCGATTTTGATACATTGCATAATATGTCATGGAGATACGTTATCATTCATGGGGATGTAAACGTATATTGATGGTCCTATGAGTGTGTGTGGCTACACGTGGTTGATGTGCATATTTCTTAAACTGGACTAGATTGATGTTTGAATAACCCAGAATGGACTTTTCAGACTACATGTACTAATATTGTCTTGTATATATATAGTTATATAAATATATACATCAGCTTGGAGGACATATACATCTTTTCAGAAGTCATACATACGTTTAGCCATATTTGTCAAATATTTATTTCGGTACAGTATGAAATGCAAATACTACATATAAGCGATGTACTTGTATATATGAAATATGTAATGATGCTGTTATCCGAATGTTATGCAGGCATATGCCATTCGAAACTATTACAAGTGGATTACAAACCTACATCCTGTTTGGTTTTTGGTAATTTGACACATCATAATAACACGTGTGCTATACTTAAGAACACAGAATGTTGAAACATATTGGACAAAATAGTTTATGTATGCGTACATAACAGCTATATGAATATAGTGGATATATTTGAAGAGCATATGCATGCTTTTAGAAAGATCACGCACCTTCTATGTCTTTGTTTATATGAACATTATGAAATGGTATATCAACCTTACAGGTTATCAAATGTCACTATTATGAAATCATGGTTAAATACTTACTTACAACGCCTCACTTACAAAATACAATATCGTCATGGGGTGCCTCTCAAATAAGAATAATGGAGCAATATACATGTACCTGCATCTATTAGGCAATGGCCATGATGCATGCACTGGTATGCACTTACAATGGTATTAGATGACGGTCATACACATTGGAACACACATGTAACAATATATGTGTCCTGTGTTACTCCAGCTTAGCTTGCTCGTATTATTTACAGCTATCTTAATGTTCTGTATATTAGTATTTACTGTGTCATACATGGAGTAATATTTTCTACAAATTATCCATTCAGCATGGTAGAAAAAGGTATATTTTCTATATCCAATTTGAAAATTAGTACCTACGACCTATACTATTAACAGTGATAATTATATTTATTTATTTATTTTACTTAATAGTGTTTAAAGGCCTGTCAATAGCTGAGAGTAATAACTATATGTATCCTAGACGTTCATGTTGGAATACACAACATAGTAAACACGGTAATTGTCATGGTTGCATAAGTACGAAATGGACATAGAGAGATGAACAGACATTCATTCTGTATCTGAAATGTGTGTGGATAACTAATATATGGATGTGACTGGAGAATTGGGGCCTATGGGATTTGCGACCAGTGTTGCTCCTGATCAAATAGCACACTCCTGTACCCTGATAACGATATAGTATGCTTGTTAGAAGCATGATGTGTGCTTCATTGATGGAATGGCGAACAGTGCAGATCCTGATCATATTGTGTCGATACACAGGCTGATCTGGATCTACACTGGTCACAAAACCCATAAGCTCCATTTTTCCAGTCACAGCCACATATACAGGTGTTAGTAGCTACACGTTCATGTGAACCTTTCATAAGTATCTGGCAGCGTATAAAGTAAGAACAATTATTACATGTAAAATGGTCATTGTAAATTCAGTGGGTGGGGAATATATAGTTAAAACTACAATGTGTTAACATTGCATCATCTACTGTAGACATTATGTAATGAGAATATGGGCATTCATTATATATTGGAAACACTAGTAAGTACAATTACCATTGATACAATTAATAGACACCGAGAGAGATTTGCCTAATGAGACATATAGCGTAGCTGTTACAATCACTAAGTGAATGTGAAGCGGACGGACAGACGGACGAACACTCGGACACACTATATCTGAAATGTGCACGGGTGGCTATCCTATCAGTAGTGCCTAAGTAGTTGCATATGCATTTAAACAATTTATATAAGTAAGTGACAGTGCATAACATAAATAAAATTAATTACATGTAAAATTCCCATTGTAAAATGTGTGGGTGGGGAATGGTGAAAAATACTTTGTTTTTAACATTGTATCATAGACTGCAGACATCAGATAATCGGCATATATGCAATTAACATGTCGAATGAACACTACTAGGTACCATTGACACGAAGAAAATACAAAAATACCATACTTTTATGGAGTCAATGTAGGTGTTTTGCCATTGAAATTCAGTGGGTGGGGTAACAAAATGTGCAACATTCTTCATCTGAATTAGCAGATATCATTTAATTGAACATTATTCAATTGTATATTTATGAACACGTTAGAAAACATACGAGTATATGAGTAGTTTCTAATGCAAAAAAAAATGGTCGATTTTCAATGAAAAATGTGATTTTTCACAATTGCGAAAAATCCGAGAGTGGTATACTTCAAAATGGTGCCAAACATCCATCCAGCGGATTACAGAGGGCAGACATACGGCATAGTACTCGTAAATGGATGTAGTTTCCGAAAAAATATGTCTGCAATAATTCCACAGGGGGAGGGTTTCCATTTCTGGCTGACGGCCTATAAAGGTTACCTTCATAGCTTTAATTTGAGATATTGATGTGTGAATTTGGTCAAAGAAAACGTATTTTAAAAATCCAAGATTGCGAGACTATTGTATGGGAGTGATCATTTACCCTTTCGATATTTAAACGAATAGGTGATCTCACCTATACAAAAAGATGATATCACCAGTTCATTCGGAATGGGTGATAGCACCCATTTGAACAAGTGATATCACTCATTGGGAGCAAATGGGTGATATCACCTATTCTAAAGGGTGATATCACTTATTCAGAATAAATCGGTGATATCACCCATTCGAAAGGGTGATATCACCCATTCAAATATGAGATATCACCCATTAGTATGGGTGATATCACCCATTCAAATCTGAATAAGTGATATCACCCATTCGAATGGGTGACATCACCTATTCAAATGGGTGATATCACCTATTCCAAAGGGTGATATCACCTATTCAGAATGAATCGGTGATATCACCCTTTCGAATGGGTGATATCACCTTTTCGAATGAGTGATATCATCTATTTGAAAGGGTGATATCACCGATTCAAATCTTAATAGGTGATATCACCCATTCAAATGGGTGATATCACCTATTTGAATGAGTTATATCACCTATTATAATGGGTGATATCACGAAGTGTTATTAAAGTCCAAAAGCTTTAGCTTAATGATTATCAAGAAGCTGTGTGAAATGAAATTAAAATAAATTTTCATAATGATAAGTTTGTGAAAACGCTAATATTGTGACATTGAGCTTGGGGTTAGCGGGGGTCTGATGGTCATGGATTTGGCATGGCATGATAGAGAACCATAAGAGGAAGGAATGTGTGAAATATCAAGAAGTGGGGTGAAAGGAAACAGAAATGATAACAAAAATCCCCCAAGGTTAAGTTTATGAATGCACTAAGATTGTGACTTGTGACATTGACCTTGTGGTTAGTGGGGGTATGACGGTCATGGAATCATAAGAAAAATGCTTGTGTGAAATATCAAGAAGTAGGACGAAAGGAAACAGAAACAAATTTCCCTCAAGGTTAAGTTTATGCATGCACTAAGATTGTGACATTGCTCTTGGGGTTAACGGGGACATAACAGTCGTGGATTTGTCACAACATGATAGTGAATCATTAGAAAAAGGCAGGTGTGAAATATCAAGAAGTTTGGTGAAAAAAGGTGAAAATGAATGGGTTTAGCGTCTCATCCGGCAGTCCAGTGGGATGGAAATATTATGAAAGTATTTTTGATGCCTAGGCGAGGTTTGAGCCCACAACCTCCGGATTGGAAGTTAGGTGTTCTAACCCCTAGGCCACAGCCCGTCCCTACAATTGGTGAAAGGAAACAGAAATGATAACAAATTTCCCTCAAGGTTAAGTTTATGAATGCACTAAGATAGTGACATTGACCTTGGGGTTAGCGGGGGTATGACAGTCGTGGATTTGTCACAGCATGATAGTGAATTATTAGAGAAAGGCATGTGTGAAATATCATGACATTTGGTGAAAGGAAACAGAACTTACAAACAAATTTCCCTCACGGTTAAGTGTATCAATGCGCTAAGATTGTGACCTTGACTTTGGGGTTAGCTGGGGTATCAAACAGTGGGACGAACGGAACCATTAGAGGAAGGAATGTGTGAAATATCAAGAAGTGGGGTGAAAGGAAACAGAAAGTATAACAAATTACCCTCAATGTTAAGTGTATGAATGCCCTAAGATTGTGACCTTGACATTGTGGTTAGCGGGGGTATGACAGTCGTGAATATGTCACAACATGATATTGAATCATAAGAGAAAGGCATGTGTGAAATATCATGACATTTGGTGAAAGGAAACAAAAAGTATAACAAATTTCCCTCACGGTTAATGTTATGAATGCAGTAAGATTGTGACATTGAACTTATAGGCTGTCAGCCATAATGGAACCCCCCCCCCCGCCATGTGAGAGGTTTGCAGACATATCTTTTATGAACCTATATTCAATTACGAGTGTCATGCCATATGTCTGTGCTCTGTAACCCGCTGGGTGAAGGTTCGGCACCATTTTGTAGTATACCACCCTCAGACTTTTCACGATTGTGCAATTCAACTAATTGTAATCAACAGAAACAACCGATATGGCAGTTTTGTATGTTTGCTGATATGTTCATAATTGTACAATGGAATAAGGTTCAATTGCATAATATCTTCTAATTCAGATGAAGAATTGTGTATGTTTTATTACCCACCCACTGAATTTCAATGGCAAAACATCTACCTTAACAACTCAATAAAAGATTGGTACTTTTGTATTTCCTCTGTGTCAATGTCACCTGGTAGTGTGCATTAGACATGTTACTTGCATATATGCCGATTATCTGATGTCTGCAGTTGATCATACAGAGTTAAAAACAAAGTATTTAACACCATTCCCCACGCACAAATTTTACATTGGGAATTTTTCATGTAATGCATTTCATTTATGTTATGCATTGTCACTTACTTTTAAATGGTTTAAATGCATATTCAACTACCTAGGCACTACATGTACTAATAGCCATACATGCACACTTCAGATACAGTGTGTCCGAGTGTTCATCAATCTGTCTGTTAGCTTCGCATTTACGTAGTGAAGGTTTGTTTGTTTGTTGGGGTTTAACGGCCTATCAACAGCTAAGGTCAGAAGGCCGGGTCAATGGGTTTAGTACTAAATCCCATATAGTACATGTACAAGTACATGTGCAGGCTCAAGTACATGTACAAATGTACATAATGGGGGGGGGGGGGGTCCCAAAATCAGAACTGAAAAAAAAAGATATATTCCACACTGAAATCAGAATAATCCTGATCTGATGCCAGGTCCTCGCCACACCAGAATCACTTGGCCCCCTCCCAAAAGCAGTAGGATCAGTAATAATCTTACTACTTTTTATAATGGGCAAGAACCCAATTCAACCCCAATGTAACAAAAGGGCCAAAGATAAAACGTACCTGAGGGCCAAACCAGGCATATCGTAAACAACAAAATGATTTCTTCAGCGATAGTTCGAAGGTGACCAAGGTCGAGGTCTTGTTAATACTGGCGCGAGTGTGTGACAAATGTTCAGGTGATTCAAGTGTCCAAGTATCGAAACAATCCTTCGCGAAATATTGAAGATATTACATGTTGGAAGGGGAGAGAAACTCTTACACACTTTTCGACGTAAATGTACACGGACGGACAGACGGACAGACGTACGGAACGCCAAGAGCAATGCAATATGCCCCCTCCCATAGGGGCATAATAAATGTTTACATTGCGTGTAAACGATCACAAAAGAAAATATTATGAAATCTGTAGTGTCTATTATGCGACTGTGACTGGAGAAATGGGGCTTGTGAAATTTGTCACCAGTGTAGGTCCAGATCAGCCTGTGCATATGCAGTCGACAGATCTGCACTGTACATCATTCCATCAATGAAACACCCGCTTCACCAATCAAGTGTATACATGTAGATTGCTATCAGGGTACATGAGTGCGCTATTTGATCAGGAGCTACACTGGTTACAAATCCCATAAGCCCCATTTCTCCAGTCACAGCTACATATACATACTACAAAGCTTCAAATTGTTATAGCACAACAACAAGGTCTGTGAACGTAAATATTTTTTGGCGAACGGTGCAGATCCTGATCTGACTGCGGATGCACAGGCTGATCTGGATCTACACTGGTCGCAAAATGCATAAGCCCCATTTATTAAGGCACCGCCACAATTATGCTTGCATTAATAATGACAAACTTTACAAATTACATTTAGTTATAAACTAGACCTGTCAGTATTAAGTCAAGGAATGCTAGAAAATGTGTTTAAATTAATGAACCGCAAGTACATGTATATCAACTTTAAACGTCATTTGCAAGTTTAGCAGAACCCACAACCTCTGGTATTGATTCCAGCACTCGTAACCTCTCGGCCAAACCCCATTCCTGCCATAGGTCCGAGTCTTCCACGTGTGGCTCTAACGTTCAAGTTGAAGGTTACTTATTGTTATAAACAGAGCTGGTTGGTGCGAATGTGTGTGTGCATGTATCCAAATGCTAAAAAGACCTTATCATTTCAACATATCCAGGGTTTATAAATAACTGTGAAAGTATTATAAAGATTGTTTGCAAAATTTAAGATAAAGCACCATATACATTCATCCTGCCGAGTAATTTAATAGTACTGTGCTAAGGACCCGTTCTATACATGAACATCGTTTGATTCAAATATAATTGCTTCGTAAATGTGATAGAATATTATGTATAACATATATGTGAATACTGCCACGTTACTGTATCCTATACGGCACATTGAGTGGCCAAGTCGGCCATATTTGTGGGTTCCAGCCATCAGCCTGTTTCACCTGTTCTGCCATTTGACAAAGAACTCAAAATGTGAAGTAGAACTTATGATATAATGTAGCTAGTCACATGTAGAAAATCCAGGAGAACGGACTCCTATCAATTATATTATACACAACTGTAAACTATGTCTGTTTTCTGGACAGGTTTGTGCCTGTGTTTTTAACAACATGAACCACCATTATAGATAGCCTCATACACAGAAAATCGCACAGTGTATCACTTTTTACCTGGCAAACCACACAACACATACCATATATACCCACTACTGTACTATGTTATTAGCTATCAAATCCAGTGACATGTAAGCAGTTTCATGAGTGTATTGTCCCTGGTGTTTACTCACCTACTATGGGAGTAAATATGGCTTTACCTATGGGTAACGTGTACACTAACATAGGATGTGCATCAGATTGAAAAGTTTACACGTTAAAAATTATTTTGAGATTGATGGGAGAAATGTTGAGATATCTCGTCTTTTGTATAGTTTGCTGGCATAATATTTATAGCTTGCCGTTGTTATATATGTCTATTATGTATTGCACCAAATTGTATTTGGTTTACTTTCTTATTATTTGCTGTATGTGTCAAACGCACGAAGTAGTGAAACTGTACGCTGGCTTGTACATGTAAAGATGGCGGAGATGGCAACTCAATGTACCATATAGCATACAGTAACAAGACAATATTTGCATATGTTATATTCATATATCACATCACTCTTATGAAGCAATTATCATTGCAGCTAAGTGTATATATCTATGACCTACTACATGTACCTTAATATACTGTGTTGGACATGTAGAAAACAAACAGTTGTAGTTATTGTTTAGTGAGTTTGCATTTATACAGGGTGGTTCAAAATATATGTACCCACTTTAATTAGTTGTATTCTAACCAAGAAAATCTTTCAAAATAAAGTGTTTTACAAACTAGTATGTAATAACAGTGTGTGCATTTAAATTATGTATTCAAACTAATGATGTCATTACTTTTAACATATGACGTCATAATGTGGAATGTATGATACCACCGACTTCTCAAAAATAAGTTTATGAAAATTGGTTCCGAATTGTGATACGAATGGTGAAATGTGCCCGATACCACATAAACATGACAAGTGACCTGCGAGGAGTGAATATTTAAATCATTAGCAGTATGTCTAGAAAACATAGCTAGTATATGTGTGAACTGCATGTACATATGTAGCTAAGAAGTACTTTGTTACTATTTGTGCGATGTTTTTGGGGAAAATGGGTAAGATGAATGCAGTTAGTAACCAATTATTTAGAGTTGTCCTGATTATTATGATATGTTATGAATGTCACTTAACACCGGAGTCAAACAGATGATGAGATATCTTAGGTATTGTTTCATCAGATCCAAACTGCATACATGTATATATATATATATATATAAACAGCTGCAGATGCACTACACAGGTATATTGTCGACATTTTCTCTGAAACTGCCGTCTTCTTGCGAACACTTATTGAATAATCACATCATTCACCAGATCTGAAGATGTTATTGTCTAGATGTATATGTGTATAATTATAAAAAAACAGAATGTAATTCCATCAGCAACTCAAAAACAAATAGGGGCATCCATCAGTTCAGAAATGAAGAGTGTGACGTGCATACAGGTGCAGGTATGACAATCAGCGTTTCCAAGTACCGAAGATGGCGCGTTATGCATCAGATGGCTATACATTTTGAACAGCCAGTAGACACTATACAGTTGATGTGTTTCTCGAATAGTATATACTGGAAAGAATGGTGATTATTTATGTTTTATCATAATATATAATTCATAATAATTGTTATTGTCTATTTGTTTATAATATGTCTTAAAGTGGGGACATATATTTTGAACCACCCTGTATATAAACTATGACTAAATGTTTTTTTGTTTTTCTACCTGGCTATACAGTATATTATACCAAGCGATCACCAAGCCGATCGGCTGTGCTCCCAGCTAGCTAAGAATAATCTCCTACAATAGCGCACGTGCGATTATTACATTTGGAACATGCGCATTAATTTTTTATAAATATTTTGTTCTCAATGAAAGTACATGTATATGTTCCGAACACTCATTTGAACCGTCTCAATGAGATGGTATATAACATATACTTCTGAAGTAATGCAATTATTAAAAAGTTTCTGTTTGAAAAATGGTTCTTCTTCACAATGTAATAGGTTAACCCTGTCAACACTAGATACCTCTTCCGCAATATTTGCAACAGTGTAGATCATGATGAGCCAGCTTATAGCGAGCCGTCTAATCAAGATCTGCACCGTTGTGGATATTTTTATTTTTTTGCAAAATTACCTCCTTGTCTATATGATGGGACAGTCCCAAACTTAACATGAACAAATCCATGTGATACTGATAGCAGTGATACAAATATACTACTTACCACCGAGATAACTGCCATCGTGTTGGTAGCTGTCTGTGCACTGTTGTCTGCTAAACAAACCACTGGGCCACTTGTTACATGTCCTACACCACTAAATTACTTCCTTCATACTTTCTGAAATATACACCAATATTTAAGGTTAGAATACACCAAATAGTTTTACTGTTTAATTTAACGAATCCCATCCAATAGGGCCAATCTCTCCTACTTTCACTATTCGTATGAATGCTGTTGGACCTATTTGTATTTGACCTACAGCCAGTCTGTACTGGTTCTACATGAATTAAACAATGGGTTCACTTACTCCTAAGAAAGAAAACTATAACCTCGGCATGTCCCCCAATATTGTTTATATTTTTGTCCACGCAAACTCTGCTTACATCACATGACCAACAGGGTCAGTGTTTTCTTTTAAATGCTATAAATGTGCTTAAAACTGGTGTTAAAAGTACTCAAAAATTTTCCTAAAGTGAAAGTGGGTAGTACTGGATCAAGATTTGCAAGCAAACTGTGTCTGTAACCTCAAAACACCCGCACTATTTTTGTTTATATCGGACTACTTCTGCATAGCCGCTTGGCGATTTCGTGCCATTTAGTATTATCTAACGTACAAGTGTATCAGTCTCACTGCAAATCTGTCTACAATATTCACTATTCAAACTAGGTTCCATTCCTTGATACAGTACCACGTTTGGAGCAAATATCTCAAATTGTTGTCACACAGCAGCTGTGTAACTCCACCGTGTGACTGTTCACAGTCTGCCTGAAATTGAGCTACTACAGAACTATGGAGAATTTTAATAGATAATGGATTAAAAGCATAAAAGTCCATAAATCACATAACATTACCCTAAATAGTGTTTTTGTATACTATCCAGACTAAAAACTCAAACTATGCCAACATGTATGCCACTCTGGAATGGTCAACAGACAAAGGGTACTGGCTTCGAACGGTCAGTTAGGAAATTTGCTATAAATACAGAAGGAAAGGAAACACATTGTTTTCTGAGTGATAGTGTATTGGTACTATACCGATGTGAGAAAACTATGCTCTTACGCCTAATGTTAGCAAATGTTGGAACAATGTCGCGATGTCGCGCCACTTCACCAAACTTCTTAATTGTCCAACAGGAAGCAAATATCAATGTAAAAAGCTGAAAATCACACTATAATGACCATTTTGGTGTATATTACTGTCACATGCCAAGCCAAATCACCTAATTTACAGACAATGGGACTATAATATTTGACAAATAAATCTGAGAAATAAAGATTTCAGAAGATTTTGAAGGGGGGGTCATTGGCCGTCAGCGATACGAAAAAAACAAAATGTGTTCATCGTGAGTTTGCTCGTTTACTCTTGTCGCAGTAATTTTAAATAATGTTCACGGAGACATAGCTACAAGAAAAATAACCTTTCAACTGCAAATTCTACAGAAAACCATATCTCACATAACGCCTAGGCCCAACTCAGGGGTTAGAACACACCAAATAGTTTTATTATGTAATTTAACGAATTATATCCAATAGGGCCAGTCTTTCACTATTCGTATAGATGCTGTGGGACCTATTTGTATTTAACCTGCAGCCAGTCTGTACTGGTTCTGCATGAATTAAACAATAGATTCACTTACTCCTAAGAAAGAAAAATCCAACCTCGTCATGTCGCTCAATATTGGTTACATTTGTTGTCAACGGAAACTCTGTTTACATCACGTGACCAACAGGGTCCGTGTTTTCTTTCAAATGCTACAAATATGCTGAAAATGGTGTTAAATGCACCCCAAAAACTGGGTAGTACTGGAACAAGATTTGCAAGCAAACTGTGTCTGTGACCTCAAAACACCCGCACTATTTTGTTTATACCGAACTACTTTTGCCCCCTTGGCGATTTCTCTAACATTAAATGTCCTGGAATACTAGAAATGTGTCTCAGGCTGAGTAACTGCAATACTCTACATAAGCAACGGTTGCTAACCAGTATAGACTCAGTTCTGAATACAAACGCAGACAGCCTGATCTAATTTTACAAAAGTTGCCATTTAGTTAATACAAAAACAATTAAATGGCATTATACCAATTTTTCCAAACTTCACATTCTGAAACGGGGAGATAATTCATGAGCTGGGAATCAAGTCAAAAATTGAATTTATCCCGTCAACAGTGCGTATGTGCCGTGAAACACGGTGCCGTGAAACATTTTTGATATCCAGTCAATACTATTTTTGCATTTTACAGCCATTTGTAAGTGTTGACGGGATAAATAGAATAGTAGGTTAGTGCCGCGAATGGGAAAAAATATCTGGCGCGGCACGGAAACGGGATGTGCTCGGCAGAGCCTCGCCCATCCCGTTTCCTGAGGCTTGCCAGATATGTTTTCCCATTCACGGCACTAACCTACTATTCTCTATTTATTTTACGCATCTACACACTACATACCAAATATCAAAGTGTCCAACACTTATAGTTTAAAAGTTGAACTTTTTACAAGGCAAAATTGTAAAATTCTAAGTCCAACAGGGAGAGATAGTTCATGATATGGGGGTAAAATCAAAGATCCTATGGGTATCTGCACACCAGAAAAACAAATATCAAGTCTCCAGCTATTACGGTTTATTTATTTAACCGCTATGTTCCCAGCTAAGGTCATTTTAGGTCAGGTTAACGGGGTCGAATCTCATATTATACCTGTTGTACGTCTATAGAACAAGCCAAACCGTACTATGCAAATTCCTTCATACATTTGTTCTTTTCACGAGTGATATCCGCGCGACAGCATACGTATTTATTTAGAAAATGGAATGCATAATTGTTAAAATCGAAAGTGGTCAACAGAACATTCAGAGTAAAATTATCCATTACTGTGTATTTTTATATTTGTGTGGGTTTGAATTTTGATAATGGGTTTACCATTTGAAAATATTTGTTATGTATACATCAATGTCAGGAAAATGTGGAGATGTAAGGGAGAAAAATGACTCGGAAAGGGGGCGCTAAATGCCACAGGAATGTGTTGCGTGATAACATCCAGCAGGAATGTGTTGCGTGATAACATCCAGGGTATCACAAAGTCAGCTATCCGCCGTTTGGTGCGCCGAGGTGGTGTGAAGCGAATCTCCAGTAGTAGTAAGGGAGTCAAAATGATACCACCTACCGTGGTATCGTTTATAACCCTCTATAATACCCCCACCACCCCCGAAAATCAAAAAATTGGTTAACGAGGAAAATTGGGTCTCCAAAAGGTAGAAAATGGAAGACGGGTAGTTACATTATCCTTTCGTAAAAACATTAACATTAACGAGTCTGAACGCATGTCCGATAAACTCGCTCCGTATCCAACAACCAATTTTTATTTGAGATATTCATATTCTTACAAGCTAGAACATATGGAGGAAATTAAAAATGGAAAACCTGTAACTATAATAATTTTTTCAAAAGTCAATTACCAATATAATTGGGACTCCCTCTTCTCAAAATTATTTTCTCCAAAAATTCATAAATTTGCTGTCGGGAGACCCAATTTTTCTCGTTAACCAATTTTTTGATTTTCGGGGGTGGTGGGGGTATTATAGAGGGTTATAAACGATACCACGGTAGGTGGTATCATTTTGACTCCCTTACTACTACTTCTCCTGATCTACGAAGAGACCCGTGGCGTCCTCAAGGTTTTCCTCGAGAATGTAATCCGTGATGCAATCACTTACACCGAGCACGCCAAGAAGACTGTAACCGGCTTAATACATTAAATTTAATCCGATCACAAAATAGATTTCATTGGAATGAGGCTCCGCAGCCTGCGACATTTGTTTAGATGCGTTTAATCTGCACATCTGGAATGTGTGTGTATTTGCTTTATATTATGTACACGCCTGCGACTAAAACGTCCCTTTGATAACAAAAACAAAGCACACAGACGTACATTGTTTAGTACAATGCACATGTAGTAAGTAAATTAACAACGATCTGACAAAGTCGGACTTCTTAAATGTGTAAATGTTGGAGAACTGTGCATCTGTGCAGTCTGATCAGTGTCTGCAATGATTGCAAATATACTAGTAAAATTGCTATACATTCATATAACCATATTTACAAGTGGTAATCTTAAATAATATTTACATTGTTATCAAACGGCAATCGTACGGCTGATTCAATGTGATTTGTTTTAAGGTACATGTACATATGTAAGTGGTAGCAGATACATATACAAATCAGTAGGCTACGTCCCTGGCCGCTACACTTATGTTCGCAGTAAGAATGCATGTGACACAATACCAACACACTAAATACTAAAACATGTTTGGCCCAGTGTCACCATAACGCGATATGCCAGGAGCCGTGTATATTTGGCACTACCATAATATTACATCTATGATACGCTTATTTTTCTGAAAATTTCCAAATTGTCTTGTGTTGATTTTCCAAACATTCGACAGGCGAAACAATAAATTCAACGAATTAAGCCCTGTACCCAGTTCCACGTAATCTGAACAGGACCGTTTAGCACAATTAGTAAAGAGCGCACACATGCACCCCGGGTTCGATCCTCAGTTTGTAAGTACATGTATATCTGATGGTGGTCGCTAGACAGGATACGTTTGTTTTCTTTGAGTATTCTGGTTTCAACCCAAAATAGAAACATACAGAGGCATCCGTCTACGCCGACTACACTTGTTCCCGCGTTTGTTTGTATGTGTTGTATAGCTAATTATAAATAAATTTAAAAAAAAATATTCGCAATATGATTACATAATACTGATTTTGTGATGTGTTATCTAAAAAATACCGGTCGTATGGTTATTTAGTTTCAAATGTCTGGGCACAAGTCGTCCATATTTATTTTAAAAATCATTTGTAATAATATGCCCATTTGTATAAAAAATAATCGACAAAATCACTGCGTGTTTCCTTGAAGGAAACCGAAAAAAAAAAAAACTTTCTGAACCACTATGAAAACAACTGTACAATTCTGCCACGCGTATCCAACATTAACGTATTTGTGAGCCACAATTAGTAAAGCGTACGGCTATAAATAGGACAACTTATTGCAATGACGCAACGATTTCAAGTAAGAAAATCCGACGTGACGTTGGTAAATTTAAGCGTAACTTTGCGACGTCATTTTCAGACTGTCATGACGTTGTCATTAAGGCTGGTTTTCACAGAGCGCGACCCATATATAATAAGGTTCCAATCATTGGGTGTTCCATTTAGATGATTAAAATGAGATCAGCTTTAGATTTTAAAAGCATATTTTATCATCAGTCAATGTATATTCCCGCACCACTCCTCTCCAGGGGAGTAGCGGGGCATTATCTGGGCATACTGGGCATACACTGGGGCTTTAACCGCCGATGATGTCCCGCACTGCGGTGACATTACAGGTTATTTAACTGTTGCTATAAATGTGCTGCGACGTTCACCAACCAAATGGCCGTGCACTGCGGGGCATTTTACCGGGAAATTTACTGGATTTAACAGCATAATTATTTAAAGCCCCTCTATTTCTCGGGGGGTGGTGGGGCGATGCGGGGGGGGGGGGGGGGAGGGGGGCGATGCGGGGGGGGGGGATCGCTGGGGCGAATGTGGAGCGGGTATTTAGTACTATTTACACAGATATTATGGCATCATTTTCAGACATATTTAACCTTCGAATGCATGCATGCCCCTTTAAACTGTGACCTTGCGGAATGCATCATCACTATCATAAGCTGGGTGTCATTTAAAAGTTGCATATGCTTATTCGGCTTTACGTAAATATACAAATACAAAAGGCATGACCTAATGTATTGATATAAGACCGTGAAAAAGGCACTCACACTCAGCCTTTTTCACGGTCTTACATACCGGCTTCGTGCGATAGGAGAATGAACTAGCTAGGTTAAATTAACCGTCTCTTTGCCTCCTTCATTTAATGCACATATTTCGACTGTATGGCAGATATTAGTAAATTCGGAAACAAACGGGCATTGGCCTGCCATTTTGGGCTCAAATGACCGGGTTTTTGAGGGTCCTCGAGCCAACTCCTACCCTTAAATATAAGATAATAAAAACAGTCGTATTTTTTAGAACTGGTGGACTAGTGACACAATTATATAGTTATTTAATTCATATACAAAACATTACAAATGTCACAAAGGTCAAGGTCGTGTTACTGGTGGCGCGAGTGTGTCACAGATGTCCAGGTAAAGCAAGTGTACAAGTATTGAAGGAATCCTTCAAGTAATATTGAAGATATGACATGATGGAGAAACTGGGACAAAGTTTTCGACGCAAATGTACACGGACGGAGCAAAGAAATATGCCACCCTTGCTATCGCATAGAGGGCATAAAAACGTTTAACACATTTGTATGTAAAATGTAATAATATACCTTTAACTCATTCAACACCACATACCTGTATACTGGAGTTTGCAAACAGTGTAGATCCAGATGAGCCGGCTCGTAACGAACCAATTATGTGACAAACCAATACTGGGCATCCTAGGTCATGGCGTTCTCGAGTTATATAGCGGCAACTGTTTTATTGTCTAAAGTCAATGCGATTTTGACCTTTGACACACTGTAATCAAATCAAATTGGTCATACACTGGTCATTACCGACCTGCATACCATCTTTGAGGATCGTATGTCAAGATTATTTTGAGCGCAAACCAAATCGCTAACCGACGGACAGACGATAAGCGCCATAACATGATACGCCCCTTGTGCTGTCTGAAATAGCTCAGTGGGTAAAGCATCGGACTCCGGATCGGGAGTTAGTAGACTCCCGCCACTGGTCGATTCGGCGTGTCCTTGGGCAAGACAAGTCACATTTGTGATAGCCTAGTCCTATCGGACGGGGACTTAAATATTCGGTATCGACATGCAAGGTCATCGAGCCAGTGTCGTCGTTAAATCAAAGCATTTACGCAGTAACCTTATCTGCATGCGTGGCATGACTTTCAAATAACCCGGTGAATATGCCTGCTCTATTCTGTTTTATTTTATAGCACTGTTATCCCCCATTCGAATGTTCATGTGACATATTCGTCTGGACAATATTTTATTAATTTTTGTTCGAGTTTTTGTAACATGTGACACATTCGTTTTGTTGCAAGGGGTAGTGATGCCAAACGTAAACGTCACACATTTGTGTGATGTATTCGTACGTATTCTTCACTATGTGTGACGCATTCGCACGAATATATCTGATCGGGGCTTACTCTGTTAATTAATAATTATTTAGCCTGCACTATAGGTAAATAATTACAGATGACCGATGTACTCGTTATATATATTCTCAGACCTAATATTTCGGGCAATATACATGTAGCCTAATTCAAGGAGGTTTAGTTTAGTTTGCAGTAAATAATTCGCGATGAGTCTGCTTAATTCCCTGGAAATAAAAACAACACATTTTCATTTATTGACAATTTTATAATTTGTGACACTTTCACCAATATTGGTTTCGATAATCGGTATAAATCCCGTTAATATTTCCATGAAATCAAGAGAAAACATGCAACGATACAAATATTTACAACCAGCGTAAGCAAATTTGTAAACTAACGTAGTCTGACCAAGATGTATAATTCCCGTGTACGTACAAAGGGAATTACGTTAATTATGTCTAACCATATGAAATAAAGATGAAATTATATTAAGTATTGCAAGTTGCAATTATCTCAAAGATAATCAAATAAGACAAAGTCTATGCTGACATTACAAATCAGTATGTCAGTTGCTATAGGTGTATACTATGATCAGACTGCGTGAATGCAGACCGTATATGCGTGTATGCTGTTTTCTAATCGATTTGTATAATGTGTACATGTATGAGTCTGATCCGGGATTACACTGCTCATTAATCATTATGTAGCATGCACTATAGTTATGCGGAGAAAACAACCACACATTCGTAACAATTAGTTAAATCACGTAAATAATTGCAGATGACCGATGTACTCGTTATATAATATTCTCAGGCTACCGAACTTTTGTTAAGTTAATATCTCGGGCAATACACGTGTAGCCTAATGCAAAACAGCGTTTAAAACCAATGTATACCCAGATCAAGCTGCGCATCCGCACATTCTGAACGGGGTCTACCCGGGTTGTACAAATATAGTTCAAGGTTTAGTTTGCAGTAAATAATTCGCGATGATTCTGCTTAATTCCCTGTACATGTAAATAAAATCAAGACATTTCCATTTATTGACAATTTTATAATTTGTGACACTTTCACCAAGATTAGTTTCGATAATCGGTATAAATCCCATTAATGTTGCCGTGAAATCAAGAGAAAACATGCAACGATACAAATATTTACAACCAGTCTAAGTAATCTTGTAGTCTGACCAACGTAGTCTCACCAACGTAGTCTGACCAACACTTCTAATTTCTGCGTACATGTAAAAAGGGAATTACATTAATTATTTCTAGCCAAATCCAATAAAGATGAAATTATATTAAGTATTGCAAGTTGAAATTATCGAGATAATCAAATGAGACAAATTCTATGCTGAAATTACAAATCAGTAGAAAATGTTGGGTACATTTGTTCACTAACAATTTTTACCGACAACACGGTCATGCCTCGGGCAACATATAAGCTTTTAGAGTGACCTTAAGCAGGTGCCCTTTTCAACGAATATCACGGAAATTGCCGAAGATTTGCTATATAAATCATATAAAAACTACCGACTGTGTTTTAAAGCTAAAAAGGAACAAAATATATTTTTTATTTTAAAATCACGATCGAAACATCATCATAAAGAACAATAATTGAAGTTTAAAATGTGACTTGTGCATTTTCAATCGGTTGTGTAGTTTAAAAGTTACGTAAGAAACGGTAATATTCTCCTATATAATTCCATATAAAAATCGCCGCTACTGATGCAGATATTCTACAGGTAAGGTGGCCGCGAAAGTTGGATATGCTTTCAGCAATTGCTGTTGTTGTTGTAACCACGTGATCATGCACCTTGTAATAAGATGTGCGATTTTTCATGAAACTTATTTACAGAAATTGTGAAATATTCCGTAAATGACGTCGAAAGTTGACGATATTTCATAGCAAATTAACATTTTCTAAAATTTTATTTTTGAACGCATTTACGGAAAATATCGTTAACGAATTTGCACGATATGTCGCACACATGGGGCCCGTTTCATTAAACTTCTTACGACTAAAATGTTCGTATGTGCAAAATTATAATGTGAATTTCACATTAACAATGTTTTCTTGTAAATAATGATTGGATTTACATTTATTGAGCATAGGCTGCATATGCAGCCTATGCTCAATATATGTAATTGAAATTTACAGACGATCTTAAATTTGCACTTACTTAGGAAGTTTAGTGAAACTTTCCGCCCCACAGACCATAACACCAACATTTGTAACATTTGTAGCAAGCCGTCTCATCAGGATCCACAGTGTTTGTCTGTATTTTTTGATTATTTAAAAAATAACCCTCAACTGATAAATGGAATAGTCCAGAAATTCGCATGGAACTATCAATGTTGGATATTTAGGGTTGAAAGGAGAATGCAGGTAACAACAATTTCCGTCTGAGGTTGTTTTATATGTTGTTTTCTTAATAAAATATGGTTTTACAGCAACGTAGAATCATTTCAAACGGCGAGAAAAATGAAAATAAATCCAAATGATGAGAAAAATGGAAAATTAAAAACACAGTCGACAACTAAATTTAATTCAGCATTGTAAGGGTTAAATACAGTTGCTTGGACATGAACTTAACCGTATAACCCCCCTACATAACTCACATAGACTGGTTCATGCTAATTTTTGAACTAGTTTGTTAGTCTCTTTTTTTCAAATCAGTAGCCTATTTCACCTACATTGCAAAGTATACTTTTCTAGCAAAGTATACTTTGAGGGAGAAATTTTCAATTTTAGGATAAATTTATTAATTTTTATTATTCTGAATTGATTACATTATCACAGCAATTTTGGCTGTGATAATGTAATAAATGCAGTATAATAATTCTGCATACTTTTAGTCATCAAATATATGCAGTAGTTAGTTCTATATGAAATAATGCATTTCAGGAAAAATAAATGATTACTCCCTCAAAGTATACTTTGCTAGATAAGTATACTTTGCAATGTTGGTGAAATCGGCTACTGAACAATACTGACAAATATTGTAGATCTTAATGAGATGTCTCTTTACGAATTTACTCATTTTGGATCTACAGTGTTTGCAAATGTTGGCTTTATGGTCATTTAGAGTTTTTTAAATGTTTAAATTTGTTTATTTTACAACGATTACAAACATGTGCGAGAGCGCTTACACAAATGATTTCATTGGCACAGATGGCAGCAAGTGTGATCCTGAATGTGGGTGGAAACCTGAGTACCCAGAGGAAACCCACTTGTCCTGTCTGGCGACCACCATACCATCTCACATACTGCCCCGGTCGAGGAGCAAACCAGGGCCGCATTGGTGAGAAGCGCGCTCATACCGATTGCGCTAACGGAAAACCTCAGTCGGATTGAAAAGGTTAACAGAGCACAATTATGCCAATGTATATATTCATTACAAATTTCAGGAAGAATTTGACGAAGTGCCTTTCAGACTTTGAGGAATATGCAAGTGATTTTGAGAAGTTGCCGATGTTCTACCTGACCTTCCGTGGAGAGGAGAGTGAGACCAAAGTCATAGAGGTACAGTTGATCCTCCCGACCTAACACGTCTCTAAGTCGATCCTCCCACATGTGCACATGTGCCCGGGTATGGAAGGTCCTTTGAGCTAATTCCCACCCTTAAATATGAGATCAATATATGTTTAATTTTCAAAAAATTCTGCATTTACTATTTAATGGAATAGTCCAATAGTTAGCATGGAAAACCAATGGTGGATATTTGTGGCTGTGACTGGAGAAATGGGGCTTATGGATGTTGCGACCAGTGCAGAGCCAGACCAGCCTGCGCATACGTGTCTGATTCTGTTGTGCAATGTTTGCGATTCAGTCACCGAAATCCCTGTCATGTTTCTGACAACCAGCATAACGTCCATGTCTAGTTGGAGAAATGTGATGGCCGGCCAGGAGCTAGACTGACACCAGTGTCACAGAGCCCCATTTCTACATTTGGGGCTGTGACTGGAGAAATGGGGCTTATGGGTTTTGCAATGTGTAAACCCAGATCAGCCTGTGCATCCGCACAGTCTGATCAGGATCTTCACTGGTTGCAATTCCATCAATGAAATATCCGTCATGTTTCTTGATATGCAAAGAAGATCGCGATCAGGAGCTACACTGGTCACAAATCACATAAGCCCAATTTCTCAGTCCCGACCACATTTATGGGTGAAAAGGTTAAGTCCTTACAATGTGCCTTTAAAATGACTGGTGGGTGAGGATCTGACACCAGATCAAGATATTCTAATATCAGGATTGAATATATATTTATTCTGTAAATATTCAGTTCTGATTTTGGGATTGTCCTGCCGCACCCCCTTCCGTACAGGTGAAATACGGCAGGGCTCCAGATAAAGAATTAGTAATTGAGTATTGTTACTCCATCATTTCTGAAGTAATTGGGTATTTCAAAATTTTAATTGGGTAAAATTAAATCACACTACTGTTTGAATAGTTTGTTTTGAAATGAAAACATATATTGGCATTTCATTAGAATTGTCTCCTTGGAGACAATTCTAATGAAATACCAAATTATGTTTTCATTTGAAAAAATAAGAAAAATATGCTATGTTGGTTGTCTGTTTATTGTTTTCTGCAGCATGATAAAGGTACCACAATTGTTCTCATTGCTTTTTGATACTCACTCTTCTGATTTCAATTGGGTTTTTGGCAATTTCAATTGGGTTTTTGGCAATTTTAATTGGGTATTTACGCAAATACGCAGCTTGTCTGGAGCTCTGTACGGGATTCGACTCTGTTAATTAATGTCCTTAGGTGTTAACTGGTCATTAAACATAATTGCATAAATGACCATTACAGGCCATGCACCACGCCGTGTATGTGCACGATATTACCCATGTGATAGTGGACAACCTCCAGTTTATGATGGGAATGGGCTTCAACCCGCTGAACCGATACTTCCGGCAGGACCAAGTTGTTGATCTCTTCAGGAGGTTTGCCACTGAAATGAACTGTCACGTGACACTGATTATACACCCAAGGAAGGTCGGTACAAAAATAGAAACCTATAGATGTTGGTGATTTATTGGCCAAGCCTGCTCACGGAAAGGGAGACATAACTAGCGCATCATAATGACGGTTCGTGTAGCGAAATCTGTGTTCAGTTACTTACATCGCTTTTACAATTACACAAGTCTGATTGACTTGAGGTTTATATGCTTTATGTTATACCATATTTTCGAGATATGCCGGCCGCATGCCCAATTTCAAGGTAAAAATTGTGGTTTTGCAACAAAATGACGATATCAAATGCCTCGGTGGGCCTGACATATGGCAGAAAACATGAACTGACTCTTACATTATTTCACCTGCCTCTATATGGTTTCATTGTTGAACGTACGTGAAGCCTAATTCAATCAATCAATCATCGACCACACTTATACCTACATGTCTACGAAGTATAGCTGTTGAACATACATCAAACCCAATTCACGTATGTTCAACAGTGTATTTTGATATAAAGTTTATAGGCAAGGCTAGGAAACGCATAGGAATTCCGAGGCTTGCCGAGGAATTCCAACTGTTTCCGAGCCAAGCCTGATAAACTTGATATCAAAAGACATGAGCCTGGTATTCTATTTATCAGGTAACGTTTTATGCTCTAAAATGACCTTAGATGACATCGTTATTTTTGGACAGAACGCGGACTTGTTTACGTTGACGTCATTCGACCAATGGGAAGTCAGTTTTAACTTTGTTGTAACCCGGACGTTTGTTTCAGGTCAATGCCTGATACAGGAATATGTTATCTGTCAGTTCGTATTCAGTCAATACAGGGCAAGTTACCTGATAAATACCTTTGCCGTTGAACATACATGAAACCCAAGCCATTTCAATCAATCAAGGGGATGGGTTGTGGCCTCGAAATAGAACACTAGACTTCTATACATGAAGTTGAGAGTTCAATCTCCGCCCTAGGCATGAACAAACAAACTTTCATTGTATTTCAATCCCAGAAGCCTTTTGGATGGGACGAAACAGAGGTCCCATCTATGTATGCCCATAGCTGTTGCTGGGACGGTAAACCCTTTCACTTTCATCGTAGGGATGGGTTTTGGCCTAGGGGTTAGAACACCTGACTTCCAATCCGGAGGTTGTGGGTTCAGACCTCGCCTTGGGCATCAAAAATACTTTCATAGTATTTCCATCTCACTGTTGGATGAGACTTTCAACTGTAGTCCGGTCTCTATATGACCTTAGCTGTTGCTGGGACGTTTAACCCATTCATTTTTTCACTTGCGTCGTTGAACGTACATGAAACCCAAGTCAGTTCAATCAATCAATCACCCACACTTGTACGTATAGGAATTAGACGGCCAGGAACTGACCGTGTCGTCCATATTCGGCAGCGCGAAGGCATCACAGGAGGCCGACAACGTCCTGATATTGCAGCGACAGAAGATCTCCTCGGCCGCAGTCAGAACCTACATACAGGTGCGTCGTTTAACCCTTTCAATGAACTGGAATCGATTTTGATATGTTAGTTTTGCAGCCAATCCAACCGTCACAAACTTGATTTCGGGCTAGTCCATTTTCGAAAAGGGGGGTAATTTTTGTTCTCAAAAATATGAAAATTACTTTAAAAAAGTGAAGATCCTGATCTGGGTCTGCACTGTTTGCATAAACCGATATACGGGCTTTCGGGTTTAAATGGTTAACCCTTTCAAACCTGCATACCATGATTCCAACATTTACAAGCACTGTAGATCCAGGTGAGACAGCTTGTTACCTACATAGAGGGAGTGTGGGAGTTAACCCTATTTCACAACCCTGCATACCATAAATTCAACCTTGCAAACAGTGTAGATCCAGATGAGTCGGCTCATAACGAGCCGACTCATGAAGATCTACAGTGTCAGTATTTACCTGCCCCGGTCTCCGTAGAGCCGGGAGGCATATAGCAGTGCTCCAGATAAGGAATTATTAATTGTCACTCCATCATTTCTGAAGCAATTGGGTATTTCAAAATTGTAATTGGGTAAAATAGAATCACACTACTGTTTACACATCAGCAGACCGCACTTATTGAAAAGTTTGCTTCTAAATGAAAACACATCTTGGTATTTCATTAGAATTGTCTCTTTCTTAGAGACAATTCTAATGAAATACCAAGATGTGTTTTCATGGAAAAGTAATAAAATATGCTGTATTTGTGGTCTGTTTATTGTTTTCTGTAGCTGATAAAGATACCACAAATTTTTCATTGCTTTTCGATACTCACTACTTCTGATTTCAATTGTGTTTTTGGCAATTTTAATTGGGTATTTACGCAAATACGCAACTTATCTGGAGCTCTGATATAGTGTTTTGACTGTGTGTCCGTCTGTGGGTCCCGTTAAGAAGGTTGCCAATGTTTCTCCAGTCTGTCGTAGCATTTGTGTGCTGACATGCCACATTTTCTTATTCAGATTAAAAAAATATAATTATATTGCTCATGATTAATTAGCTAGTCCTAAACTGAACAGGAACCAGCCTATGCCAATTATTCAGGGGTAAAGCAGTTAAAGGGGCTATAGCTGTAACTCGACCTTTAAATCCAGTGTGTCTCAGATATCCGTAGAAAGTGGTGAAAATAAGAAGAAAAGATTCTTGTTTTATTATCAAGGCTGCCAGCGAGGGGATTAGCTTCGCAATAACGATGCCTTTGTTATAATTCAGTTCTGATTTTATGATTTTTCCCGCATCTACCGTATTCATGTGAAATATGGTATTCAATCTCGTTAACGTGGCTTAATATTTACCTTATTTGTTGACAGGCTGTTAAACACCATTAAACAAACAAATAAAGAAGACATTGTCACAAACTCTGTAAGCCCCAGTTATTTTCTGTATAGTCGCAAATAAACTTGGAAAAGTCGTTGGAATACTGGACGAAGGCCGGAAGGCCTCGTCCAGTATTCCCGCGACTTTTCCAAGTTTATAAGTCATGAAACCTTATTCCCTTCATTGGTCCTCCAGCACTTACTACAGAAACTGTGTTGATTGATCATAACACCATACATGAAGTTGTACTGATCAGTACACCTTCAATGTATGGTGCTGTGCTCATGCAATAATTAGGATCTAAAATTTGTGTTCATTTAATAAGACATTTATTAATTCCTTTTACTGATTTCATAGGCGCGTTTCTTACAAAGTCAGTAAATCATTTAATAAATTTCATATTCAATAAAATACTTGTGTAACATCCTGTTTACATCAGGTACTGAAGAATCGGTTTGACGGCACGTTGGGCGTAATGGCATTGAAATTCAACAAAGACAGTGTCAGTTTTACACCAACCAAACGGAAACATAAAATGGACATAGACATTGCAGAAGAAGCGGACGATGATTCCCAGGATCGAGAAGACACGATTCAACATCGGTGGGTCACGGGTAACCACGGGTGACCATTCCAGATATTAGTAGACAAACTGGGCATATCCTAACCCCATAGTATTGTTATGCACCCCCCCCCCCCCACCCCCCCCCCCCCCCCCCCCCCCCCCCCCTGGTCTCGGTAGAGCCAGGAGGCTTATAGTATCTGTAGCCTATTTCACCAATATTGCAAAGTATACTTTTCTAGCAAAGTATATCTTTGAGTGAGAAATTTTCAATTTAAGGATAAAATTTATTAATTTTTGTCTCGCCCGCAAAAGGTTTTGCATAGATTTTGCTTTTCCGGAGTCGGCGGAGGCGGCGGCGTCATCATCATTCAATGATAAGTTTTCGTGTTACGGTCATTACTTCAACACCTTATCAGCTACAGTCATTAAACTTCATACATACCTTTACTATGATATTGTAAGGCCACCTACACTCTGGTTGCAGTACAGGTAGGTTACAGTACATAACAAATAACAACAGTTCTAACACTCAACAAGTCATGTTTAATAACTTTACTAGTTCGTCAGATACCAGTGTTATACGGAGTGCACCCTCTAGCCTCTAGTTAGGCTTTACTTAACAAAGTATCAATACGTCAGGATTCCGTTTAAATGCACTCTAAGAAACGTTATAGTAGAGTAGGTATTAGTGCAACAATAGACGATGGTTATTATAATATTATGGAGTAGCAGTGTGACGGGAAGCGATACCTTGACAGTTTGAAACAACAGTAAAAGTATGTTTACATTAGTGATGGCGTAGCAATCGGTGTCGGGAGCAGTAGACGAAAGGTACTTCGTCTCAAACTCGTAATGTACTATGTTCACAGCAATGGTGAGTATAATTGTAGATAGTTATGATGTATATCTCTTATGTCTACAAGACGTAATTAGTTAGGAAATAGTTGGAGATGTCGAGTTTTGGTTCTGTCGAGTAATGGTTCTACGGTGAAATCGCTTGGCTTGACTGCCAATTGCACTTGTATTTATAACATTCTGCGCAAGATGCGGCCAGTCGCACAGATGCGATCACTAATCAGACTGTCGGTCGCATTTGCGACTAACCGATCTGATTGGCTGAAATCTCCTGTGTGGCTGCGCGACCGCCATCTTGGAAAAGTTTATAAACACAAATGACATAAAACATGGAAAAAACATGGAATGTAAACTAAACAAGGAAGTGACTCTATGCGGTCAAACTATAATGTGAACCCCAGTGAACACTGGAATAAATTAACACCAAGAAAGGTATCGAACAGTGTGTAGACCATGGTAGTCGCATGGAATATAGGGTCAGTCGCATCTGTAACTTCGCGGCTCCCAAACTTGAGGGTCGACATGGAATTTCACTTGGATGCAATAATGCAACGGTAAGTGGAAACTGGAATTTATCAGAATTGGATTACCCAATGAATTATCTCGGTATCGACATATCAGACAACTTATAAAAAGGTAGTAACATGGCTGTAGTGGACAGTTTCTCAAGTCACGTGATCTCAGAATGGGAGACGACAATTTCATTTCAAACTGCGGAAACCCATGACACTGAGATCACCTGATCAGAGATAGAGCGCATCCCAGCCCTGTCACAGCAGTTTATCACCACTGGTTACTGGGCTTACAATATGTAGATGAATATAGGACTATTATCCAAAATGGCTGTGATAATGTAATAAATTCA
>CM055277.1:45111009-45177822 GCA_029237695.1 Conchocele bisecta
TCTAGATCGTCAATCAATCCCGCGGTGTTTGGTATAGGGAGAAGTATACTAATGGCGGTTGCGTACAAATGAATAGCCGCCGATCCGAGAGTTTTTGTCATCTCCGCACCTAACCTAGATTCGTATCGCGCATACATTTTATCGATCTCCGCATCTGACATCTTATCCACCTGAAAAACTGAGAGACGCCTACCGAGATAATGCTCCGATTGTCCCCCAGCAACCAGCGCAGCTAGCCGCTCTCGTCGCGCCGCATTTTCATTTTCATTCGGAGTCGTTGCACTCAACCCAATACCAACCACCGTTGGAGTTGATTCCGATTGCTCTGTCGGATCATTATCTTTCAGGATGTTGGCAGTCGGAGTTGAGGTTTCTTCCATTAGCTGATCGAGAAGTTCGTCGCAGTTCATTTTTCTTAAGATTAATTTAACTATTCTAACAACTCTCATCACTTTAACATATTGCCAAGCGCACCACCCGATACTTATGATCACCATTATGCTCGCAACAAAGCTCGCAGCGGAGCACCAAATTGTTAACATTGTTAACCATTGTTCAGCATTTGTTCAACATTTGTTAAGCATTTGTTCAGCATTGTTCAGCATTGTTCAGCATTGTTCAGTAATTACTAATTTTCTTAAATTAATTGTTAAGCATTTACTCGGCAATTACTAACGAGCGTTAAGTAATTGCTAATTAATTATTAATTAATTGATAACTTGGTAAGCAGTTGGTTGATCAGTCTTTAGCAAAAGCTTGGCGTGCTTAGTTTCCGAAAGCATATGTCGAACCTCCAGGCGCTCCTCGCGCGTTGGGATAACGTCATTCTCTCGAAGACAGTCATCGAATGAGTCTCGGTCCTTGCAATGAAAGAGGGCGACCCATTTCGTTTGCTCGCGCAGATCCTCTTTGGCTATCTGGATCGTCACACCCTCGCTAGCGTTCTCAACTTGGCGTCCGTTGCCGTGTATTTGGTCGTCGTCGCTGGCTCGCATGTCTAGCCATAACGCGTATTTGGTATTCAGGAACTCCGCGAGGGAGACGGCCGAGAGATGCAGGCCTTTGCCAACCGCTGCAACCTCCGGAGAGCGCTTAGAGCCGGCAGCAAACTGCTTTCTTACTTCATCCCACTGCTGGTGCGCGCGAAGACCGCGCTGTAGAGTTGATTGGGGACTCCCTCGATCGTCACCTCTCACCTTCGATTTTGGGGAGGGGTTATAGAATTTGTCGGTTTTTCTAGCACCGAACGCGAACCGAGCATCCTCGAACAACATCAGTATACCTTTCATCGAGCGGGCGGGTACGTTGACATTAATATTCCACAATGTGTCGCCTTTGTCTTTCGTCATCTTGCGATGGCGAAGAAACTCGGTCGTAAAGTATGGCAACGCGCCGGCGTACTGGGTTCTGATCAATCGCGCGAGTTCGGGCATCGTGAACCATGTCGTACTCCAGCGAAACATTATCGATCGTATACGTCGATAACATGTCGCTGGTTATGAGAACTCGGCGTAGTCGTTGAACGTTAGTTCGTATTCGAGGCGGTCAGCCAAAGCACTCTGATAGTAGGGCATGTGACTCTCCAGCAACTCAAAGTCCAGCGGGATGTAGAAGCGGTTGCCGTAAGCGCCCGCGACCGCGTTGTCGCTCGCGTTGTTATCTACCTTGTTACCAGCCCCGATTCTAAGTTTGGTTACGTTCTTATTTTTGCTGGTGTCAATACCCTGATAGACAGCGTTTTCGCGCTCTTGCGCCGTCATCCATAGGTCCTGATAACAATGGTAGACGTCGCTGTCATCGATCGACATCACCTCATTACCAGAAATCTTTATCATGGTCTTCTTGACTATGGCGCGACCCAGGTTCTGAACGATGGTTCGGTTGTCGTCCGTCGACGTCAGCGAAATAGTGAAAGCGAGGCGAACAGTCCCCGGCACAATGACGTCGCTAGCTCCGAGGTTGGGGAAGCGGACCAAGAGATGTTGGTTCTGGTCGATCGTCGATGGGTTGTTCGTAATAACGACACTCTGTCTCACGCCTTTTGCCCCGAGGGGCTCACGCAGTCTGCGGTATGGATTGAGTTTGCGACCGTATTGACTCGAAGACATAATTTTGTGAAACTATATTAAACCCGTATGGTTTTGTCTTTAATACATAATTAATTTTAAGAAATTATAAATATGGCTGATTACGATAATGACATGTATGAAATCGGCAGAGACGATTACCTCAATGCGAATGATGATGACATAGATGATTATAATGACGAAACGCCCTTGATACAGCCTCCAGTTCCAATCCAATCGCAATCGGGGGAATTAGGTGGCGCTACTACTAGTCAAAGTCGGGAATTACACTCGAGGGAGCTGTAAACGACTACTACAACTTTTGGCAGAAAAAGGTCTGGTCCCATCTGTCGGTCGCGACTACTCCAAATTCAAATTTGATCTGAACGGTAGATTGCGACTAAAAGCAGCATCAAAAATCCCAATAGTCAACACGAGGACCGGTAAACCCCTAGCACTGAGCACCATTGTCGGAAACCCGGGCGGTGGCTAACTCATAAGGAGCGAACTAGGATTCGTAGATAGGAAGAGGGGTAAAACAATTATGCCGACCCGCGCTGTAGAGGCCCTACAGTCTACCAACGAAACGATGGCGAAAACGGCCTCCGCGATAGAAACGGTTGAGCTCAACGAACTCCCTCAAATAGCCACCGACGCTATTAACACGATGGAGACCACGTTCGGCGAAAACGAAATACTCGACGATGACCCACTGTTACCTCTTCTCGAACTCCGGGGACTCGATAAGGTTATGCAAACGGTCCGGGACGAACTGGTCCTTAACCTCTCCAAATTGTCGTCGCTGGATGAACATATCGCGTTAGAAGAAAGGAAACTGAAGGAAGCGGGTGGCGATAGAGAATCTACCGAGCGGATCACCGAACGCCTGCAGTCGTTGTGGGACGAAAGAGAAGCTCGCTTGGAGGCTGCCTCGACTAACCGTGAGACACTCCGCACCCAAATAAGTCGGATCCGCGAAACAATCTCGAGGGTCCTGCACGAGGAGACGACACTCGGTGAGCGTCTTCGCACTCTGTTCAGAGAACAGGGTGTCACGATAGCAAGCATCCTCGTTGCTATCAGCATGACTATATCGACCATAGTTCTAGCTTTCACTGGTGGTGCGGCGCCACCACCCGCGCCAGCACCCACACCACCACCACCCGCGCCATCAGACGGAGCCAAGGAGTGGGTAAAAAAACAACTAAAAGCCCTCGCCAGTCTCCTGGCTAAATTAGCCGAAAAGGCGGCTGCCGCACTACCTGGACTGATCGGAAGTATCGTTTCTTACTTGCTATCTATATTATCAAAAACGGCCGGATGGCTAGCCAAAAATACTTGGGCATTAATCGTGTCAATCGCCGGTATCCTACTATTCTTCGCCAGAGAGTTCCTAATACCAAAGCGTAAATAATCCGATCGCCACGAGGGCGACGACGAGCCCTAATTTCTCCTCCTCGTGTGTTGTGCTTCCAATCTCGATTGGTGTTTCAACATTGTTGATGATTGGATTTGGGGAACTCGATGGTGCATCCAATTTACGAATTGGGGGTACTGGGTTCGATTGTGTTGAGGGATGTGTATCCATTTTGTGTTTTGGGCGTTTTATGAAATCGGTTCCACTTACAACTCCGCGCCCGATCATCTTGGGTGGGAGCTTGATGATACCCGTGTTCACGTTCCCGTTGCGGCCGATTTTTTGATTGGTGGTTGCGACTACGATCTGATTATTGTAACCGTCAACCGGGTCGTCTCGTAGTATCATATTGCTCGGCGCCATATAAAGACTTATTCCAAATACATAGTCTACCGGGGTGCGGGCAGTCTGCAAAACGTCTTGATAATTCTGGATCGCCTTCTCCAGGTCCACCCTAGCTGAGATGGCGTCCTCTACAAGTGCCAAGAATTGTTTTTGTGCATCAAACGCTGTTCCCGTGCCCAGTATAGAACTGCGAGTTTGCTTCTGTGCGCCGAGGATGGCCCAGACGTACGTGCGAATAGATTCGTTGACGCGAGTAACCCCGGCCTGCGTGAACCCTAGACCCTTATCTAACATAAATGTGGTCCACGCGTTCTGAACCTCAGCAGCCTGCTGTATGTAATCGACGTGAGCCCGTTTCGGAGGCAACATTTTACAAGAAAACACGCCACAGTGCCGACCTCCAGACACTTCTGGCCCGAAAGTCATAGTCGCGTGGTTAAAATTCCCGGCGTTCCGACTGACGATGTGGTCACCGGAGTGATCGTGTCTAAAATCAGTCTACGTCCAATTCCCGGACTGGCCCCGAATGAGAACGTCCCCGAGGCCGGTGGTGGTAGGAAATGCTTTCTGTCTCCAGTCCGCGTCTTTTGAAACGTTAAATTCGTTACACAGTCTTTCAAACGCCATACGGTCGTATGCGTTGGAATGGGATCCCAGGCGTCGTCTTGAGGTAGAGAAATAACCTAGTTCTTTGAGGAATCCTCCTAATAGTATAATACGTGTGAAAGTTGTAGACACTTCGGAGCATGACATTCTTGGATGTTAGATGGTCTTTATGTGAAACTGCACACCCGGCTGTTGCGCACCATTACAGCGAAATTTAGCTGGTTCTGCCAAAACTTGCATCGGTGTGGCTTTCCACCCGTTTACCACCGCCTCCATCGTAGTAATCTTGGGCAGCCTATTTATTTCTCAAACGTGTTAGGGAAATTGGTGGCAAAGCCACTGTCTGGTCTAACCGTTACGGTTGGGTGTACAAGGTTAACAACGTCTTTTTGCGTGTATTTACCTCCGACCGCGTACTTTGCATTAGAATTAAAGCTAAATGCTTTGGTATCCATTGAAAGATATTATTATGTTTGCTACTATCACTAATGTTCGAAAAGGGAGTTGTGAACTTCAAAAATTAATAGACAACTGCTGCGGACAACGCCGGGTAGGCCTTAGATCAATCACGTTCACGGTTGGATGGAAAAACCTCAAAACGTACGAGAGAATTAGAGCCGTAGATCCTTTAGATTTAGACGACCCTATTCATTCAACTGCCACATTAAGTCCTGGCCTTTGGGGTTTCGGAGATCTCCAAGCTTTAATAGCGGAGAATATTCCTGGTTTAGCCACTCTCGAAATCGAAAAAGTCACGGGGTTTGCGACATTGTACGTTTATAAAAAATTAGATATCACCCCGGGGTTGGCCTCAATGTTAAGATTAAACCGTTCACCCCCTTACAACGAGGGTGAACGGTTTGTTGTGGGGTCGATCACTGGGATGACCCCAGTAAACTTTGCCTTCACAAAAACTCTCGGGGTGCACCTGGATCGGGTGAACACATCGTACAACACGATAGAAGGCACTCCCAGCACATTACTGAAAACCGTGCCCCCCCAGAGACTGTTTCTTTGGTGAGACTGTGACCTTAGACGTCCCACACCCCGAGATGAAAGTTGGAAACGGGACACATCCACGAATTTACGGTCTCTATTCTCGATGATCAAGCGAGAAAGTTGAAGAACGATTACCCGATTTCGGTCGTCCTAGAAATTTCAAATTAATTAATTTTAAGAAAATTATTTAGAATTAAACGCATGTTCGTAACATATATATTATCAACATTATTGAAAATGAGTATAAACGGACCAGGTAGTTCTTCCGATTGGGTGAGAAATTCAAAGAATTTGGAACCGCACAGGGGGAGGGATTCATCCCGACAGAGGGCGACTTTTTAACTACCCAAAAAACAAAAGGCCTTGATCAATAGAACTATATCGGTGGCCACGGACGAGATTCACAAGAGTCTACTATCACAACTTAGAGAATATGCCCTGGCTGTGAATACACAAAGTCGTGAAGAAACGCATACGGAACTAAACGAAATAGGTGAAAAAATAACCAAATTTCGAAAAGAGGCCCGGTTGGGATTGATAAAGTCCGAGAAGACCACCAGGCGGACCTTACGGAGGCTTATGATGCGTTGCTCTTAAAGGACTCTCTCAGCAAAAGAAGCGACACCTTACCGAACTAGACGGAAAAAAAACAAAATTTCAAAAAGAGGACCATGTCGGATTATTGATAAATCCGAAGAAACCGCCAGGCGGGCCCTTAGAGGGTTAGATACGTTCGCTTAAGGACTCCTCCTCATCAAGAGAAGCCGGCAAACTTTACGAACTAACCAAAAAATAACCAAATTTTCGAAAAAGAGGCCAGGTCGGGCAATGAGAAAGCCCGAGGAGACCACCAGGCGGACCTTACGGAGGCTTATGATGCGTTGCGCTTAGAGGACTCTCTCATCAGAGAAGCGACGGTTGCCCAACTAGACGGGAAAATAACCAAATTTCGAAAAGAGACCCGGTCGGGTATTGATAAAAAATCCGAGAAGACCACCAGGCGAACCTTGCGGAGGCCATTGCGGAGGCGCTTATGATGCGTTGCGCTTAGAGGACTCTCTCAGCAAAGAAGCGACACTTACTGAACTAGACGGAAAAATAGCCGAATTTCTGAAAGAGACCAGGTCGGGGGTTGAGGGGGTCCGAGAAGACCACAAGGAGGCTATTGCGGAGGCTTATGGGGCGTTGCGCTCAGAGGACTCTCTCAATAGAGAAGCGGCACTTACTGAACTAGACGAAAAAATAACCAAATTTCAAAAAGAGGCCCGGTTGGGGGTTGAGGGGGTCCGAACGGGTATTGAGAAAGCCCGAGAAGACCACCAGGCGGACCTTACCGAGGCTTATAGGGTGTTGCGCTCAGAGGACTCTCTCAGAGAAGCGGCGGTTGCTAAACTAGACGGAAAAATAACCGAATTTCAAAATGAGGCCCGGTCGGGTGTTGAGAAAGCCCGAGAAGACCACCAGGCAGCCCTTGCGAAGGCTTATGCTGCGTTGCGCTAAGAGGACTCTCTCATCAGAGAAGCGGCGGTTGCTGAACTAGACGGGAAAATAACCGAATTTCAAAAAGAGGCCCGGTTGGGTGTTGAAAAGGCCCTAGAAGGCCACCAGGCGACCATTACGGAGGCTTATGATGCGTTGCGCTTAGAGGACTCTCTCAGCAGAGAAGCGGCACTTACAGAACTAGACGGAAAGATAACCGAAGTTTCCAATAAACTGAAACATGATCGTATAGCCGCGACCAAAGCTCTTGAGGAGGCCTCTTATAAGATTCGCACTGAGGCATATAACGCAAACAGTGCACTTGCCGGAATAGTGCGAACAATGAAAAGGCGTAAAACTAAAAGTGCCATAACAGTTTGGGCTGAGAAGCGGGGCCCATTGGTTGAGGGGCACTATGAATATTCGTTCGGTGCCAAAGCGAGTAATAAATGTGGGGGATACACTATGACAGCCGCAGGTGAAGTTATCCAAATGGCGGTCTGCTCGGTTAATGATAGTGGTAAACCTGTGGGCGCGGTCGCGATAAATATTGTAGTAGATGGGGAAGAACGGGGGGTTGGAGTCACTAAAATCTCTGGAGATAGTTCGACGGTGGTTTCGTTCTCCGGTTATGATCGAATTAGACTTTCCAAAGGTAGTGTTATTAACTTTGTTACGAAAATCGGTGACCCAGAGAGTTCTTCCACTATTGTCTCATTGTTAATTGAACTTATTTTGTAAATACTAATATATTGAAAATCATGAACGAATCAACGCTTCCAATTGTCAATACCACTCCATCAACACTGTGTACAATTAACAAAAGAAGTTCAGATTTTAGGTTGAATAATATCGTCGCTATGCATATACAAATAGAAAAAGAAACGCTAAAAAATATAGACGCGCGATGAACACGGCTGAAGTATCTAGCACGGCTCTAGCGAGTGTTTCTGTGTTGTGTGGGGCGGGGACAGCTGCAACTATATCCACCATTATAACGGTTCCTGTAGCGGGGATTTTATGTGCGGTGTCGGCCGTTTCTGGGTTGTTGTGTATGGTAATTAGGGCGTCGGGTGGAAAATTCGAGAAAAAATGTAGAAAACATGATAGAATATCTGTTCTCGCCAGGTCGAAGAAAAATACCATCGACGTTATGGTGTCCAAAGCGTTGGCCGATAAGAAAATATCAAATTTAGAGTTTGAATCCGTGGTGGAAGAAATGGGGAGATATGAAAAATTAAAAAATGATATAAGAATCAAGGGGCGCGCCACCATGCCCAAAATTGAGTGTACTGATTGGGATAAATTTAGGGAAAAACTTGGAGATAAAGTCGGAAGAAATGTTACAGCACTAAAATAATTAATTTTATAATTAATTTTAAAGAAATTATAAAATTATTAATTACATTGGTGCAGTAAACAATTTATTAATTAATTTTAGGAAAATTATTAACAATTTAAAAAGAAAAAAAAGAAAAAAAGTTTTAGGTTCCACCGAGGCTCGAACCGCGCCAGCAAAACCCTTCTGGGTCCACCCCGCTAAGCCTTCGCTTAAATTTCTTCTATTTATTTTTATTTTCGGCTTAGCGAGGTGTGTTACACTCACATCTCCTACACCCCATCATTGGACCGATGCCGCGGACCCCACCTCATCGTTACCTCCATCCGCTATAATGTGCAGAGCGGCCAGAGTGAAGTACATGTGGCGAAAACTTATCTCACTGTTGAGATATTAATGTCGGCGTACCGACACCGAACTGTGTTTATTTCTCGTATATAAACTTAACTTTGCTAGTGAAATAAAAAAAATTGTTATTTATTATTAATTATTATTTTATTATATTATTATATGTTTTCTATATAATAGGGGTGTTCAGCTTTAAATTATATAATTTTATTTTATTAAAATTAATTAAATAACGAACCATCCCGGAAATTCTGAAGATATATAACCCTCACTAAGTGTTTATAAACTGTGTACACCACCTGTGTAAATCGATAGCCCGTTTACATACCATCGATAAGGCTATGAATAGCCGCGTGTGTAATATATATTACATTGTGTTTATTTTCCATCCCGGAAGACGTAATCGTGTAAACCTCTCTATAAATGGACACTTAATATACGTGTAAGGTGGGACACCTAATTTACATTTTCATAACGCGTGTAATTGGAACATTGTCGTCTGGTTGGTGTTGTGATTACAACATAAATTTATAAGTGATATCGTAGAAATGTACGTTCGTAAACGAATCGTTGGGTTTTAATAGTTTTATATAATACGCCTTAGTTTCATATCCGGTACGCATTATCTGTCTTAATGTTCGTATTTGCCTCTTGTATAGTTGACATAATTGCCGGTATAATATTGTAAATGCAACGTTTTTATCGGAGCGTAATAAATTACGCTGGTATTTCATATATTCGATATCGCCTAGTGTTCTCATTTTATAGAATTTATATACAGGATTATAACCCCCGTATTCTTCGTAAACTTCTTCAACACAGCCATTAAAAACTTTCAATTCCAACTGTATTGTATTATCCATTTTCTCTAATAATATTGGTACTTGTTTTTTCTGTTCAATTTTATAAAATTAGTTTGATAAAAAAATTTACGGTGTTTTAATGCTGTAGAAACACCGTGACTTATTAGATCGATTCTATCTTTCTAACTGACTTTCCGATTTGAATTATTACTAAACGATAATACTTGCGAGCACGTAATCCCTTGTTAACCATTCGATGAGTAGCCTGAGTGCCACCACATGGTGGACATAGCAGTGACTCGGCTTTGGTCCCAACCCCACAATGTCGACATGGGCGAGGTGAAACGGAACCTCTTCGCATCCATGCACGGTGATGTTTGCAATATTCGTAAATACCGGTGCGAAAACATCTCTCGTGACTACCTGTCTTCAACCATGCACACTTAACTAGAAACCATTATGTTGTATATATATACTGAGTATAACATAGGGATTTTTATCTCTAATAGGGTGTATCTTCTCATGTTATAAATATATGGTCTCGCGGTAGTAGTATATAAGAGTCACAAATGATACCATCATGCTGTGGAAGGTGCCGCGCGTAGCTGGTACCTTCCAGAGGTGATGGTATCATTGTGACTCTTATACACTACTTATGTGGTTTTCTGCAGCATGATAAAGGTACCGCAATTTTCTTTTATTGCTTTTTGATACCCGCTACTTCTGATTTCAATTGGGTTTTTGACAATTTTAATTGGATAATTGGCTCCACCCTGGTACACCAATGCTTGCATGCATTGTTTGATATTTCAACTGTAGCCGATTTCACCAAAATTGCTAATCACACTTATCTAACTACTGTCTGTTTCACGAAAGCTGCCCAAATTTTTCGGCCATATACACAATTCAAAAACCATATTTTTTTCGATAATATTAAATTAAAGGAAAGTTTAAGAATGAGCCTTCTTTTCATTTCGTGAAATTTGGTCAAATATTTATTTTATTGCGAAAACAAAATTTCCCCATGCTAAATCCCTAAATCTATGGGGATTAACATGGGGAAACTTTTTAGAATTTCAGAAATACTGGACCGATCTTTAAAATTTAACTTTTGTTTTGTTAGTTAGATCATTTCCAAGCTATATAGCTAGGTTTCGGAGTCAATTTGCAAATTTTTGCTTTTTTTGACTCCTCCCACAACTCCTCTACCTTTTTCCCCCATGTTAAATTCCCATAGAGAAATCAATTTTTCGTAATAAAACCAATATTTGACCGAATTTCACGAAATAAAAAGAAGGCTCATTCTTAAATTGTCCGTTAATTTAATACTATCGAAAAAAAGAATTTTTTTGAATTGTTTATATGGCCGCAAAATTTGGGCAGCTTTCGTGAAACAGACTGTAATTAAGTATACTTTGAGGGAGTGATCATGTATATTTCCCGAAGTGCATTATTTCATACCTATATAACTAACGACTGGGTTCCCTGGGTGATTGACTGCTTGATTGAATATGATAGATTATGCTACATCGACTTATTTCTGTTGTTGTATCATAATTAGACGATCTTCCAAGAGTGATGATGTAATATCGATGGTCTAGTAATATAAGGTCGTAACTGCTATGCTTTAGCATAGCAGTTACGACCTTATGTTACTAGACCATCGATATGACATTTATTATTTACCCTAGTTTCTCAACCAATGAAATAATAGCATTTCACCTCAATTAATCGCATATTGCATCGCGTTCGCCAATATCTATTAAAATAATCATTAAATGTTCAGCCGCTATATTTAGAGCTGATTGTACGCGTTGTTGCCATCAGTTCACATGACACAAAGCACATTACCGCCCACACACGCGCTCACTACGTGTCACACCCCAATCACATTCTAGTATATTCTACATTCTAGCGATTCAAAATCACGTTTAGGGGCAGAGCTTCGCAAATGGGCAGTGTAGAGAATAAATAAGTTATAGATCACATATTGAATGTTTAATAAACTAATTCCTTGCTCACTAACGCTCGCTCGAAATTAATTTATGAAAAATTCAAATGTGATCTATATAACTATTACTTATTAAACGAGTTTACTGATTTCATCGAGGCTATGCCACGTTTCTTATGAAATCAGACAAGTTTAATAAACATCATATTAAATCAACACAAATGGAAGATTCTATTTATTGCATAAGCACAATAATTTTTTTAATATATATTTAAGCTGTCCTGGTTATCTATCATGTTTTCTACAATGGCCGGATGTGCATATTTATTACACTAGTGTAATATGATTTTTAGTACACTGTGAAAACCGATATATGCAATAAAGATGCATACATGATTTTCCTCGCCAATGAGCATACCTGTTGTTGTATGGCCCGAATTGTTTGCTGGACACAGTCATATTTAGCTGACGACCATTCTCCATTATCCTTACATTTCCTCGTTACTGTACCTGCAAGATAATTTGGCACCCAGCTGACAAAATGGACAACTACCGTATTTATTCTAATAAACGCCCCCAGGGCTGTGCAATTCGTCGGAATCAAAACGTGGAAAATAGGATCAAAATATGTTATTTTCACATACAAAAGCCATTTAAAACATGGCTTTTGTGTGTGAAAATAACATATTTCGAATGCAAATATGGGAGGGTGCTACTATTAGAGAGGGGGCTACTACTTGCATGCAACAGCAATGTCATGTGTGACTGTGACGAAGAAATGGGGCTTAGCTGATGTGTGATCAAATAATACACCCCTGTAGCCTGATAATAATCGTGTGTGTATGATGTTTATTAATTACATGGCGAACAGTGCAGATCCTGATCAGACTCCTGATCAGACTGTGCACTAGAAAATGTGGTCTGTCGACGCACTCAGGGCCCCGAAAGGTGATTTGAGAAACTCTTATAAAGACATCCAACATTTCCAATGAAAATGATTCTCAAGTGCTGCCAACCATGTTTTATCAAGAAAAATGGCAACATATGAAACAACAGCAAACACAAATTTTCGTTTCCCGCATTCTAAGGGTTAAAGCAAGCGTGGTGGGAATACAAACCAACAGTTTGTGTGGGGCAGCCTTGTACGGCAATTGTGCTCACTGCTGCTATAGGCCACTCAATGCCCCTGTAATCCAGGGCTTCCTCACACACGGTTGGCCTCTCTGGGTCCACTGCAACATCAATAGTCACAATACATGAAACCTGTGTGTTTGAATATATAGGAGTCTCATCGATGCGGAGGTTACAATGTTTCTTTGAAAATATAAGAGTCTCATAACCAATTCATTCCCGAGTAAAGTGGACTATTAGGCGAGATATCCAAGTCACATAACATGCTTAAAAACTATATTGGTTCGACATCAGACAGAAAAGGTTTGATACTTTTATATGTTAGAGTGATGGCTGACAAATAGTTTTAGTGTGGGTGTAATTTTGAGAAGTGGTGCCAAAGGTTGTAAATTAAAGATTGCTGCCAAGTTTGACTTCTCAGCGTCAACTAAAACATCAAGTCACAATTTTGGGGCCCGCTTTACTAAACTTATTATGATAAAAATGTTCGTACTAAGATCACAATACCAATAACCTTTACTATTTGTTTGAGGTTTGTGGTTCATTAAGTAGCATTCAACATTATATTACTGCGGAAAGTTTACAAAGTTAAAGTTAAACTATCCATACAGAGTGTAATAGGTCTAACGGTACGCTATTTGGTAACATTGGGGTAGATGTCTGTATGGTTCTATGTGATAAGCTCCGGCAAATTTAATTTCTGTCCAGGGAATAATTCAGCCATTTGGAGAAGGGGCCCTTTTCAAACATTTTGGGAAAAATCACACTAAATAAGGAATTTTCCATTTCAAATTGTTGTGTTAAGCCATTTCATGTCAAATATAAACTATCATCCAAGTAGAAAAAACTACACAATATGCAGTCTAACTACAGATTGTGTGTAAAAAAAGAAAACTTTAAATCTACACAAGTTTCAAGTCATTTGAGAAAGTCTTACAAACTGTTTGACGTAAACAAAAATGGTAATGTGTATCAGCACCATTTTGAAGGTCACAAATGTCAATGTCATGCCATTGGTGGTGTGATTGCGTCACACATTTTCAGATGAATGAACTGTCCAAATATTAAAGCAATCCTTCAAGTAATATTGACATATTACATAATGGAGAAACTCTTGCAAACTTTTCGACGTAACACAATTGGTAAGTGTTTCAGCGCCATTTCGAAGGTGACAAATGTCAAGGTTGTGTTAGTGGTGGCGCAAGTGCATGACAATTGTTCAGATGATTCAAGTATCCAAGTATTGAAGCAATCCTTTGCGTAATATTGAAGATATTACCTGTTGGAGAAACTCTTACAAACTTGTCGACGTAACAAAGTGTTTCAGCGACATTTCGAAGGTGACAAAGGTTTCAACGAGACGGTTCAAATGAGTGGTAACAACATATACTTTAATTGTGAAATGAAGCAAATAGAAAAGAAAATGTTGGTAAATTGTGATACCTGATTTTTTTTACTTTTCAATTTGGTAAGAAAAGACGGTCCCCAGCATTGGGGAAGGGGCTGAAATTCGGCCCCTGTGTGTATGGTAAATTAATCCCTGCTGTCTGTCCTTTTCATTGCTAAGCCATTGAAGGGTAACTCAGGACAAAGATGTGGACAAGTGGGTGGTTGTGATGAGTGAAGGAAGCAGGAAGTTGTGAGCATGTTTTGTTAACATATGCCAAGGGGTTGTTGAAAATTACTTGAGTGAAACAGTTAACCAGGATTTTAAAGCATAAACTTGCTAAGCCATTCAAGCAGAAAATCTAGTTAGAGAACATGGATGGGATGACTGGATAATGGTGAGATATGGAAGCTGGAACATGTGACCTAGTTTCATTAACTTAGGCCAAGGGGTTGTTGGCAAAACAATTTAACCACAATGGTGGGTTATGGTGAGTGACAGAAGCCACATTCCATATTCCATTAACGTTATAAGCTAAGAAATTGTTGAGAAAATGACAAAAGGGTTAAGCATAAAATTGCTTAAGTGATTCAATGGGAAAATGTAGATCGCTGCCATTTATGGGTGGGTGGTTTGTCGTGAATGATAAAAGGCGGAATCTTTGACCCAGTTTCATTAAAACAGGGGCATTTGACCAAATGTGGCTGTGACTGGAGAAATGGGGTTTATGAGTTTTGCGACCAGTGCAGATCCAGCATCCACATAGTGATTGATTAATTATAGGGGTTTCAACTGAAGTCATTTAGAGTGAAAAACGTGTGACTTTCAGAGTGTAAAAGGGGGCACAACTCCGGATGCATCGGTGGGACAGTGACAATGTGTATGCTACGCACTCCGGCACTTGATGGTTGGGATGTATACCGAGTATGAAGAGAATCGGCAAAAAAATCTGAAGAAATAGTTTTCCAGACAAGGAATAAAAATAATTTTAGAGTCGAAAAAGGGGCATTACTGCGGATGGATATGTGGGACAGCAAACATATTTATGTTACGCACTCCTGCACTTGCCGATTGAGATGTATACCGAGTATGAAGATAATCGGCCAAAAACTGTAGAAGTAATTCGCTAAACAAGGAAAACAAGTATTTTCAGTCGAAACTGTGGATGAATCGATACCAAGTATGCAGAGAATAACTGCGGATGGATCGGTGGGAGAGCGAAAACTTTTACGTTACGTACACCTGCACTTGATGGTTGGAATGTATACCGAGTATAAAGAAAATCGGCCAAAAACTGTAGAAGTAGTTCGCTGGACAATGAAAAGTGTCCACTGACAGATGGACAGGGTAAACACTATATGACACCGACAACTGTTGTTGCGGTGGCATAATACGTGGTATTGTTAAAGTGTCTAAAATACTGACAAACACTGCAAATCCTGATTAGACGGCTTGGTACAAGCCGGATCATCTGGATCTTCAGTGTTTGCATGTTTGGCTTGATGGTCTGTAGGCTTGGGTTTACTAGCGAAATGTGTAGATTAAGGCCATAAAAAAGTATTTTGGTTCTCAGATATCGCCGCGTCAAAAAATTCCATGAGCGCCGAGATTTTATCGTCATGGAGAAATAAATTTGTACTACAATGCAAACATATGTTAAATCCAATCATGTCTGACGAAATCAGGTGGATTTTTTTATTTTGTTCACGTCTAAAGAGGTTATAGTAACTTAGGACATACATGCATCTGGCGATTTGATAAAAATCCAAATCGAACATCTCAAACCAATAACATTGTTATGGCCTAATGTTCTGTTGTTCAACAGCAATGCGCGATGTGTAAAACGGTGTACCTTTAGTGGGTATCACGCCAATATAGCTTACTGCCCTCGGCCCGAATATGCCCGCTTTATTCTCAGCGTCGCATCCGAACTCCGTAGTTGCAATAATAGCCGTAATCATCAACTGCGCACTTGTCGTATTACGTACAATTTCGGCACCTGTTAAAACAAATATGTGGCAGTGACTGGCAATAGCCGTAATCATCAACTGTGCACTATATGGCTTATGGGCTTTGCGACCAGTGTATATCCAGATCAGCCCGTGCAGTCGCACCGAATGATCAGATCTACACTGTTCGCCTTTCCAGCAATGCAAATATGTGAATGTGACTGAAGAAATGGGGCATATGGGACATGCGACCAGTGTAGTTCCAGATCAGCCTGTGCATCCGTGCAGTCTGATCAGGATTTAAACTGTTTGCTATTCAGTCAAAGAAACACCCAGCATGCCTCTGGCAGACAGGAGGATCAGTATTAAGCTACAGAAACGTGCTAGTGGATTAAGATCACAACACCATAAGCCCATCACGATGTCTTTGTGTGATTTGCAGTCATGAATAAGCAATACCATTAGACATTAATGATAATGCAATCCTTGAAGTTGTGCATATTTCTCCATATAAAGTAAATATGTCAAGTTAATATTAGAAGTAAAAAAGAATACTACACTACTGTGTGTTCCACGTTGTCCTGCCGACTTACTTTTGGCAATTAAACACATCAAATCCCAAAAATACTTAGGTACTTTTTCGTAAACAATAAAATACTCTCCCCAAAAAATTATTTAACAAAATTTCGTCAAATATTGATTTTAGAGGGAAAATACAAGCTTTCTATTCGATAATAACATTGGCGCTAAAGTTGGATTTTCAAAAATAATTTTGGAATTTGTTGACCAATTTTCAAAATCTAACTTTCGTTTTTACTTTTTTAGTTGCATCATTTCCAGCTATCTAGCCAGGTTACGAGGTAATTTTCCAACATTTTTTTGCTTTTCAACCCTCACTTTACAGCACTATTTTGCTACATGTTAAATTCATATGGAGAAATAATTATTTCGTAATAAAATCAATATTTGAAAAAATTTCAGAAAATAAAAGGCGCTTTCTTAAATTTTGTTAAACTTTAATATTATCAAATAAATTATTGTTTTTGCATTGTGGGTATAGCTGTAACATTTTAGCAGGTTTCGTGAAGCAGACAGCAGCTACATGATAAATGCTCGAAAATAATCAGCCCAAAAGTGAAAGTGCTTGTGTTTAACGATCCAGCAAGTCATATAGAGAGGCCACAGTTTAATACTTATAAGGCGGGAAACCAAAAATTGTCGTCTGCTGTTGTTAGTTATTTTGTATTCTTTCTCAATAAAATCACGATTAGACAGCACTTTAGAATCATTTCCATTTCCATCTTTCTGATGAGAAAAATATAAATAAACCACAGACGAACTATTTAATTTAGAATTGTAAGGTAAAAGTATCATCCGACAGACCAGTGGGATGGAAATACTGTGTAAGTATTATTTACACCTACTGACTGTTCCATGTAATGCTGCCGACAAACTTTGGCTATTGAACACATCACATCTAAACCAGATGGCCGCGGCCCGCATTTCGAGCCCGCCGAGGCATTTGATGGTCTCAGAGTGTATTTATTTGAAGTTTGAATTAAGGTTGTGGAGATAAGGTATGTCAAAACTTTAAAGGAAATTTTAAAGTCATTTGACCTTGAACTTGGGCATGTGGACCACATAGGCAGGCTATATAATGAAAATATGGATGATGAATAAGAAGTATTGGATGTTGGAAGTAAATCGGAGTAAATGTTGTGGAGATATAAGGTATGTACAAACTTTAACGCAGATTTTATAATAACACAAACTTCTAAATCATTTGGCCTTGAGCTTGGGACACAGGGGCCGCATGAGTGTGACACAGAATGAATATATTGATGATACCCAATAAGCATACAAAGTGTCAAGCAAATCTGACTTGCGGTTACAGAGATTGTAGGTATGTGAGCGCAAATTTTGACAGAAACTTTAACGCAAACTTCTAAATCATTTGACCTTGACTTTGGGGCACAGGGGCCTCATGAGTGGGACACAGAATGAATGTATGTATGATAACCAATAAACATACACAGTTTCAAGCAAATCCGACGGACACCCGGGCGTCATTGTGATCACTATGTCTCGCTTTCCGCAAGCGGGCTCGACACAAATAATAAAATGTCCATCAAAGATGTATTTTATTGTGAAAAAGCTATTTGATTATGGGAATTTAACATGGGGGCTGAAAATAGATTTGCTAAAATACTTTTTGAATTTGTGAACCGATTTTCAAAACCTAACTTTTGTTTTCTTAGTTACATCATTTCCAAGCTACCTCGCGAGGTTTCCGGCGGAGCCATTTTCGACCCTTCTTCCCACTATTCACCTCCTTTTTGCCCCATAGGAAAATCGTTTTATTCGCAATAAAATCAATATTTGATGGAATTTCATCAAATAAAAAAATTTGGGGAGAGTGATTTTTTGTTATTGATGAAAAAGTACTTACATTTTAATATTTTTTAGAATTAATGTGTTTAATAGCCAAAAGTAAGTCGGCAGCATAGCCCCAGCAGCAACAAACTCACCCGCCCTGGATTGCAGCGGCTGACCATTCATGTACAAGTAAAATTCAAACTGCCCGTCCAATGGGCGAATCACTTCACACGTCAGATTAACGTTCGTGCCTTCATTGATGGTCTGGCTGGCGGGAGTCATGGTAACGACGGGCTGTGATATAATGGTGACCGTGATGTTGCGACCAGCCTCCACTCCACTAGCCTTGTGGGCCACGAAGCAGGCGTAAGAGCCTAAATAGAAACGTTAATATTCAGACACCATTTATTTGGGAAAACACATACACTAGACATTATTTTTGTTTGAAATATTCAGACACCATTTTATTTGGGGAAACACATAAACTAGACGTGGGTGGCAGGTGGGAGCACGCGATGGGTAATTTAACGATCGGGGTACATCCTTACCGGAATCCCGACTGGAGACCTGGTTTGGCCCTCACATACGTCTTTGGCATTTTTTATGTGACAGTTGAATCTGGTTATACCCCTTAGTGAGTATTACGATATTCGTAATTCTATTTTAGGGGAAGGGGCCAAGTGACTTGGTGTGGTATGGACCTGGCACCAGATCAGGTTATTCTAATTTCAGAACTGAATATATTTGTTCTCGATGTAAATATTCCGTTCTGATTATGGGATTTCCACCCCCCCCCCCCCCCCAATGCAGCTGGTTAAAACGGTATCGAACCCGTTTGCCCGGCCTTACATGACCTTAGCTGTTGATAGGCCGTTAAACACTAATAAACAAACAAACATAAACTAGACATTACGTTTGTAAAACATGGATATGCCCTCATGGCATACTGGACTCTGGACATCTGAAGATATTACATAATGGAGAAACTCTTACACGTAAATGTACACGGACGGACGGACTGCTGACGGACGGACGAACGGACGGACGGACGGACGGAAAAGCAAAGCAATATGCCCCCTTGCTATCGCATAGTGGGCATAAAATATGGTACAATAGTGAGCGTGCCAATATTTAGGTTTAGTATGGCAATACCGGCTTTATCGCAATAACAATGGATTTGGATACAATTTGTTTCGGGAAGGTTTCCCAAAGTAAGTTGTGTCCAAATATTTAGGATTACATGTATTACGGTAGAATCGAAGGCAGGGTTCGGACAGAGACAGGTAAATCCCAATTGAGTGGCGCGATAAAAGTCTACGTCGAGGCTATGCCGAGCCGGAGATGATATCGCAACACGGGACTGGTATTCCCTGTCTGGGTCTCCATCATGAACCCTGCCATTACTTATTTTTCTCACACATCGACCGCATGCTGCAATATGCAAAAAGAAACGAGGCTCTGAATTGGAACGGTGAACGTCATTTACGTGGAAAACCAGTAAATGTGAAGTCATGTCATTAGTTACATAACAAACAAGAGCAAGTGAACAGAGCTCACGGATATCCCCGGCCGCTGCCTGGACTGACAAATAAAAACATTAATGCAAATCTTACGGACGGACGGAATGACAAAATTGTATACCCCTGGACATACTTCGCATTCCGGGGGTATAACAAGATGAAAGTGTTTAACATTCCAGCAATAATTAAGGTCAATAGATGGGACCTTGGTCGCAAGTGACATTTAAAAGACCCGAGTGAGATGGAAATACAATGGTAGTATTTGTTATGCCTAGTGCAGGAAGGTATTTACCCAAAACCTCCAGTATTGATGTTTCACCCTTAGAATGGGGGAACCGAAAATTGACGTCTGCTGTTATTTCATATTTCGTATTTTGGCTCAATACAAACATAGTGTGACAGCACTTGAGAATCAATTCCTATTTGGAAATGATTCTAAAGTGCTGTCAGAACATGTTTTTCATGAGCAAAATGAAAAATAAATAGCAGATGACAAAGTTTAATACAGCACTGTAAGGGTTAATGCTCTACCATGAGGCTGCCAACCCAGCCATCAGGAAAACAAATATTGCCGGTTTCTGTTAAATTTAGCCCTTTCGACACTGCATGCCTCTGTCCCTATAGTTGCAAACAGTGTCGATCCATCGGCTCATTACAAGCCGTCTCATCAGAATCTGCTCTATTTGTGGGTAGATACAGAATGTTTACAACATTACTGCATTCTGGTAATTGGAATATTCTAAATGGGAAGAGTCGAAATAGAATACTTAGGGATGAACGGGTTAAACAAGTTACAACAAGACGATTACCGGGGATTGTCTCACCCACTAAACGAAGCGATCGCCATGAAGGTCAACGTCACCATGGTCAAGGTCACAATGAGGGAAACACAATTATTGATACAAACGTCACAGTAACCAAGGTCACTGTCACACAAATAACACTGGGTGGATAGCCATCAAAGTGAGGAAGGAAGCTATTGATGACGTTTGGTAATGATCCAACATTTGGGCGTATATCAAAAATTATTGACACAACAGTCACGGTCACCAATGTGACGGTCAAGATCGCCGGAATGACACTGAATGGATAGCTATCAATGTCGGGAAGCTATTATTGAAATTTGGTAATGATATGAATATCGGATCAGGAGAAGTAGTAGTAAGGGAGTCAAAATGATACCACCTACCGTGATATCATTTATAACCCTCTATAATACCCCCACCACCCACGAAAAATCAAAAAATTGGTCAACGAGGAAAATTGTCTCCCGACAGCAAATTTATGAATTTTTGGAGAAAATAATTTTGAAAAGAGGGATACAAAATGATACCACCTCCAACCTAAAGTTGGTGGTGGTATTGTAGTCCCAATTATATTGGTAATTGACTTTTGAAAAAAGTCGAAATCATTCATGCAAGTACAATAGTTTATATTCCAACACCTCATTTTTCTCCTCCGATATAGCTAATTTATTTCGTCAGATCAGCAACTAATTCTACATTCTAGTCTACCACGTTCACCTTTAGCCACCTGACAGCGTAGTTGCTTATGTCTACAAAGAGTTTGGGCACTAACGAATTTACAAGGGCATCTGGGGCATTGAAATTGTGGGGGGGACACAAGGAAACTTTCACGTCTCGCTAGATGCCTTCGTAGATGTCTTTACACGTAAACGTCTTACAACAAGTCACACACTCCATATATGTATATAACCTATGAAATTTATCTGTTCAATTGGACGTGAAAAAACATTATGTACATTTTTGACGTCCAATTGAACAGATAAATTTAATAGGTTATACAAAAGTATATATACAAAAGTATATACAGAAAATATGATAACGCCAGAAACTAGAGCAGAAAATAGAAAGTTTGAGAAGAGAAGCCGAATCTCTAGGGATTACTTATAGTAAACGGTTGAGAGTTAAGGGGTTGACAAAGCTGATAAACGCCACAAAGAATAAGGTGTTTTATGAAGCGGTTTACCCGCGCCTATAAAAGAGGGGCATTTAATTATATATCCAAAAAAGCGGAGGAAGTTGGTAACAGAATCAAAAAAGAAAGTATTGCGGAGTTAAGGGCTAGTGTAATAAAACCTTCAAGCACCAATAATTTGTCTCAAATTAGACACACAGGTGACCAAATACCAAATAATAAGAAAAGATCTATAGTTCGCGCGATAGTGGAAAATGGTGAAGAAATATTGGGGGCTCACGATGAAACATTGGAAAAGTAGAAAATGGAAGACGGGTAGTTACATTATCCTTTCGTAAAAACATTGACATTAACGGGTTTGAACGCATGTCCGATAAACTCGCTCCTTATATAACAACCAATTTTTATTTGAGATATTCATATTCTTACAAGCTAGAACATATGGAGGAAATGGAAACTGTAACTATAATAATGCACAAAAATCTCGGTAGCGAACCACTATCATCAATGAAAACCGTTAAAAAATGGCTGTCAGATAAGGAGCAAACACGAATAATGTCCGATCAAATAGACAGACCGAATACAAAGTGGAAGTTTGTAAGATGGGTAGAGGTTTTCGTAAAGCTAATACAGGGTAGTAGGGGAATAGATTTGGGACTACAATCCAAAGAAGCAGCAGGAGGAGAACTTCCAGAATGGCTGAAGAATAAAAAAGGTATGTTTTCTTTAGATAAGTATAATGACGACATGTGTCTGTTCAGGTGTCTAGCTATGCATATGACAGATAAAAGACCCGACAGATGTACAGAAAAGGCGAAAGAACTTAGTAAGCAATATTTTGGTAGTAATGTGGTTTCACCAATTCCTTTTTCAGATCTGAAAAAGGTTGAAGAGTTTTTTAAAATCTGTATAGAAGTATATCAACCCACCGAATGTAACGTATGGTGGTTGGAAAAGGTACCAGCACATTATAAGGTAATAGGTAATAAACCAATGACAATAGGACTGTTTAATAATCACGCATTTCTGATAAAAAACCTTAAAAACCTATCTAAAATTTACGCCTGCGATAATTGCAAGCAGAAATTCACGAAATCGAGTAATATGAAGAGACACGGACCAACATGTATGAAAGGTGAGATAAAAGTAATATGTGATGGTAATTATTTAGAGCGCCCGCGTTCGTCGTTCGAGAAAGCATTCTACCCAAAAAGTTCTAACAGTTATGGGGCGATCGATTGGATGTACTCTGCGGAAAAGCGCGAGGGAATTCACATTCACCACGAACAGTGTGGACACGGGGGTGAAATATGGGTTTTAGGAGCTCCAGTAGATGGATACTGTACGGAAACCAATACCGTATATCAATATCACGGCTGTTACTGGCACGGGTGTGAGATTCATGCAAAGCATAGAAAAGAAGAACGCGCATCCACTATGAGAAGAGATACATTTATTAGAAGAAGCAAATAATTCAACCTAGTAGTTATGTGGGAATGCGAATTTCAAAGAACGGGTAAAGACATAAAGATCGGTTGCGACACTACTCTTTATCCATATCAGATAGTATACGATTTTGAGGCATATCTCAACCCAGAATTTGAAACTCTCGGTAATAATCTAGAGTACGAAGCCGAGCACGTTCCGGTAAGCTTTAGTATAGGAGATAATTTCTCAGGAACACATATTTGTGATAAAGATCCCGTAAAACATATCGAAAAATTCGTAGAAGATTTGAAAGTCAGGGGAAAAGCTATAAGAGAAGAAGTGTGGTCAAGATATTGGTTTAATACAGAACATTTACGTAAAAACCAAATCGCCAAGATCGAACAGTGGATAGAGCAAGTACCGGTTATAGGTTTTAACAGCAGTAAGTACGATATAAACTTAATAAAGAAATACCTAGTAGGCGAACTGTCATCAACAACAAAGAAAGTAATGGTCGGAAAACGTGCAAACGCAACAATATTTCTATTTACTCCAGAGTTTAGATTTCTTGATGTAATACTTTATCTAGGACCTGGTGTAAGTTACGATAGTTGGATAAAAGCCTACGAATGCAAAGGACAGAAATATTTCTTTCCTTATGAGTGGTTCGATTCTCCAGACAAACTGGATTACCCAGGACTACCGGATATAGAGAATTGGTATTCCAAACTATCTGGGAAAATGTTAATAGATGAAACAGAATTAAGTAAATGTCGTATTTTGAATTTTCGAAGAAAATAATATGAAAACTTTCAGAGATTGGTTGAAATATTATAACGATTTAGATGTAGCACCGTTCCTAGAAGCGGTGGAAAAAATGTGTGAATTTTATAAACACAGAGGTGTGGATATTTTCAAAGATGCGGTAACACTACCTGGAGTAGCTATACAATATTTATTGAGAGGAACCATTAAAGAACAAAAATCTTCAAAGACGATTATACCGAACCAAAAGAAGAAACATACGAAATGATGAAGGACGCTCTAGTTGGCGGTCCATCAATAGTATTTACACGATATGCAGAAGCGGGTGTTTCAAATATTAGAGTGGGTTCCAAACCTTGCAAGGCTGTTTTGGGGTACGATGCAAACGCGTTATATTTATCTACGTTAAATAAAGAGATGCCGTGTGGGAGAGAAACTATACACCATATAGATACCCCACATAACCCTAAATTTATTAAAAAGTTTTGTAAAAGAGTTTTATCTGGAGACTGGTTTGGGTTTGCGGAGGTGGATATAGAAGTTCCACACAACTTAAAAGATAAGTTTTCTGAAATGTCCCCAATATTTATAAACAGAGAAGTAGAGGTTGATGAAGTTCCCACACACATGTTAACATATTTAAAAGATACTGGGCCAACAAGAGGAGATGGAAAAAAATTGGTGGGATCTATGACCGCCACTAAAGTATTTAAAACACGGCCTAGAAATAACTGGAGTTCATCGTGTTATATATTATATTAGCGGAAAACCATTCGAATGGTTCGCAAAAGAAGTTACAGCCGCAAGACGAACAGGTGATGTAGAACCAAATAAGAAACCAGTAGCCGACATAATGAAATTATTAGGAAACTCGTGTTCTGGAAAAATGATAGATGCAACGAAGAGACATTTAAATACGACATATACACAAAACGAAACCTGTGTTGACAAAGCATTAAGATCTGCATTCTTTGACGATTTGGAAGAGATAGGAGATGCGTACGAAATATCTTCAAGAAAACCCAGGTGTGCGGTAAACAGACCATTCCATTGTGGAATAGTGGTTTATCAACTAGCTAAATTGAGAATGTTGGAATTTTACTACGAATTTCTAGACAAATACGTAAAAAGAGAAGACTTTGAATTAATACAGATGGATACAGATAGTATGTATATAGGAGTGGAAAAACGATAGAGGAATTGATTAGACCTAACTTACTAGACGGGTTTGAAAAAGAAAAAAGAAATGGTTGGCTTGGGATAAATGTAGCGAAAGAGAGCCCGGACTTTTCAAAATGGAATTTAGCGGAGATAGGGCGATAGCGTTATCTAGTAAGTGTTATTTTGTAGAAAAAATTAATTCTATTAATAAAAACTCTGCGAAAGGAATGTCCAAGAGAACTAATAATTTAAATTGGGATAGATATAAACGAGTACTAAGTGAAACTACAGAAGATGGAAAACACATTATAGATGTAGCACAAAATAGAGGATTTAAAATGAAAGACGGCGTTATGAAAACGTACAAAAATTAGGACTCTTGGCATACTACGATAAAAGACGCGTGTTACCAGACGGAATACATACAGAACCACTCTAATGATTTATTTAATTAATAATTTTAAAAAAATTAAGAAAATTAGCAATCTAAAGACTCTGAAGATCCGGGAGTAGCTGGGTGTCAGAAGGCACCATAAGAAGTTCTTCGCGAACAAACCCTCGAGATGGCCCATCATCCAAATAGTAGAGCACGGGCTCATCAGGTTTGGTAATAGATCGATCTAGATGATATACATTGAGAGACCACACGGGATCAGTCGCGCGGCGGCTGCCACCTTCGAGCTCTCCCGCTTGATAGAGGTACCTGACGTCAATATCCGATGGAAGCCGTTGCTCCTCTAAACCAACGGGTCGCCCGCGCGAGACGGCAGAGGGCTTGCTCGTCACCCTTTTAAACTTGATAGCATCTACAGGCTTCTTACCTATCAATCTGGTCACCTCTCCGTTCAGTGCGGAGACCAAGGCGGGCAGTCTGGCCACCCACTCGGTCGATCGCGAATGAGGGTCTACAAGTTCTTTAGCGTATTGGTGTCCGAACAGTCTCTCAGCCAGGGTTCGATTGAAGCGCTCCACGATCCCCTGGTCTCGGTGGATGTTGACGCGGCCGCGTCTGACAGAAACGTCGTGCTTAGACAATAGATGAGAGACCGCGCCCATGAACTCGCGGCCGGGATCGACCTGGAGAAGATTCGGCCATTTGAGAGGACTCCTCTTATATATTCGGGAGAGAGCCTCGGCCACCTCCTTAGACTCTTTAGTGGCCAACGGCTCAGCCCCCTTATAACGACTCGCTACGTCAACGATTGTCAGTGCGTACTTGTACGTCTTGCGACCGACGCGATCGTGAGGGAGAAACAGGAGATCCGCTTGGTGAACTTGGTTCGGTACCGGCACTTCGAATTTCGGGCGCGGAATATTGTGAGGCGCGGGTAAATAGATCTGCCAGATGGCCTGCTTCTTGAGCCATTCCTTGACAGCGTTTTCTGAAACCTTGGTCGCCGCCGCGAGGTTCTTGATGGCCGCGAGTCCCTTCCAGTAGCCGTTGGGGCTGTAGTATGTGTTTGCTAGCTTGCGCGCTAGGCGAACCGATAGTTTGGTATCAAGTTTGCGCATGTTCATCGTATGCGATGTATTCTAATATATCGGACAATCTCCAACATGCCCTCGCCAGATCGTCCGGTAACTGCGTCGATAATAATAAACCTTTGTTGGAAGTACAATCGCGATTGGAGGTTAAGTTCTGAAGGAACTTGGGAAAATCCAATCCCCCAGGATTGGTGGAGGAATATAACATCCGCTTTGCGAAAAGTGTGGCCGCTTTTTCGTCCTCCCGCCACGTCTCGAGAGAATCTCGGGCCAGACGAATCATACCCCCTGCGCCAGCTATGCGGTGTTTAAGGGCAGTGTAGCCTACATCAATCATAGCAAAATAAAGTTCGTCAACTGACATCGTTCTATATATATATATATATATTTAGTTATTTAAAATAATTAATTTAAAATCTCGATTGGATATAGTAGCCGACGATACCCACCACACCCATTCCCACGACGATGAACGCGATCTCGCGGTCTTTTTGGGGCTCTGACGGTACATAGAAATCTGAAAGTTGGGGCTCACGATCCAGCGGCGCGAGCCTTTTATGCGGATATGCCAGCGCGTACTCGCGGTTGGCTTCTTCAACGTTCTGAAAAGTTTGTGCGGCGTGATTTTCGCGGCGAAGCTCTTCGTTAACCCAGCCCAGATGGGCGGTTCGTTTTTCCGACCATACTTCCTTTGCGCTATTGAGTTGTTCTACAGCTAAATCGTGATGCTTACGCTCCTCATCCACGTTCGAGCTTCTCATTTTCGAGAATATAAAGTTGCTACCGTTGAACGCCAATGCGTTTACAAGCGCACCACCTACTATTACTGCGATTGAAGCCATTTATTTCCATATATTAACTGGTAGAATTCCAGCTTTAACTAGATAATCTCGGGTCCAAACTGCGGCCGCTACATCTAAGGTCGCGAGCCCTATGTCTCTCACAGTAAAGTCCAATTTGGGAGCGGACCCTCCTAGGGCCATCTTTGATAGTCGAGCATACCCGATACTGAAACCCGATATCACCACGGCGTGATAAAGCGCATTCACTAACATTTTACCATCTTGTTCAGCCATTATAATTATTGCATATAAAAGGGGTCGCGATCAATGTTTAAATGGGGCGCATCCAATCGCGATTGGTGTTTCGTAACTTTCTTCTGAACACTGGCTGGTTGTTTTTTCGATAAGGATTGGTGTAATAGGGGGTATTTCCACACGCACAGGGCACCAACAACTGCCAGACCACCACCAACAACCCAACTCCAATTCACGAATTGGGGTTCAATCGGATTCACCCAACCTCGATTGGGTGTTGAGTGTGCTTCCAATTCGTGAATTGGGGGTGTTGTTGTACTCAACACTGTTGAACCCGATTGCTCTGTCTTCAGATGTTTTGCTGTCTCCGTCCCGATTTCAACGACTGTTTAGCCTCTCGAAGCTCGGCGAGTATTTATCTTGTTTAACTTTTCGGGTGGCAGCCGCCGCCCTCCCAGCTGCCTGCCTTTTTGGGTTTTTATGTCGTGCAACCCCAAATCCAATCGCGATTGGGTTGGAGGATCAATCGGAGTTGGAAGTGCTGCAATCGGGTTCGATTGGGTTGGAGCAATCCCCAACGCTGTTGGAGATTGCTGTTCCGTCGCTCTCGCGGGTGTGTCTTGTGTCATCATTTATGATATTAATATTAGGGCTTATAGTTCGTGGGCATATATGTCCAAATTGACAGTGTTTACCCGTGGTCAACGCGGTTGTCAACGGAGCTAAGTACATTCCAAACTTGTGATAAATTGAGCAGCAGGCTGTTCTAAGAGTGTGACCTATAAAAGGATCAGTCTCTAGATCGTCAATCAATCCCGCGGTGTTTGGTATAGGGAGAAGTATACTAACGGCGGTTGCGTACAAATGAATAGCCGCCGATCCAAGAGTTTTTGTCATCTCCGCACCTAACCTAGATTCGTATCGCGCATACATTTTATCGATCTCCGCATCTGACATCTTATCCACCTGAAAAACTGAGAGACGCCTATCGAGATAATGCTCCGATTGTCCCCCAGCAACCAGCGCAGCTAGCCGCTCTCGTCGCGCCGCATTTTCATTTTCATTCGGAGTCGTTGCACTCAACACAATACCAACCGCCGTTGGAGTTGGAGTTGATCCCGATTGCTCTGTCGGAGTTGATGTTTCATTATCTTTCAGGATGTTGGCAGTCGGAGTTGAGGTTTCTTCCATTAGCTGATCGAGAAGTTCGTCGCAGTTCATTATTGCTAATTTTCTTAAAATTAATTTAACTATTCTAACAAGTCTCATCACTTTAACATATTGCCAAGCGCACCACCCGATACTTATGATCACCATTATGCTCGCAACAAAGCTCGCAGCGGAGCACCAAATTGTTAACATTGTTAACCATTGTTCAGCATTTGTTCAACATTTGTTAAACATTTGTTCAGCATTGTTCAGCATTTGTTCAGCATTGTTCAGTAATTGCTAATTTTCTTAAAATTAATTGTTAAGCATTTACTCGGCAATTACTAACGAGCGTTAAGTAATTGCTAATTAATTATAAAATTAATTGATAACTTCGTAAGCAGTTGGTTGATCAGTCTTTAGCAGAAGCTTGGCGTGCTTAGTTTCCGAAAGCATCTGTCGAACCTCCAGGCGCTCCTCGCGCGTTGGGATAACGTCATTCTCTCGAAGACAGTCATCGAATGAGTCTCGGTCCTTGCAGTGAAAGAGGGCGACCCATTTCGTTTGCTCGCGCAGATCCTTGAGGACGGCGTTGTACTTTTGAGTGGATATCCATACGCTTTGCCTAGCATGGCGGCCAGAAAATGCGAGCTCGGAGAGCATGTCCTTCTTTTTGGTCATCGCCGCCTTGGCCGAGCAATCGTCAATCACGTATAGGGTGGGCTCACCCTGGAATCTTTGGTATAAACCACGCAGCCAATCGTGAAGTCTATCGCCGGGGTCAATAACGTATACCTCAGGGTCGGTCCATATCCATGGGCGCCGCTGATAAGTATCGTTGTGCTGTACAGTGGGACACAGGATCACAATGTGACGAAAGGCATCGCGGTAGGAGCCCTCGAGCAAGTCTAGGATGAAAACCGTTTTTCCACATCCTGTCTGCCCACATATTATGGCAGAGTGGGCATCTCCAATCGTGAATTGGTATTGATTGCTAATTAATTCTTTAGAATTATTAAAATCAGTAGATCGCTGATACGTATCGACCATCTTCGATGTTGAGTTGTGCGTCTGTAATTATATATAAGTACACGTTCAATGTGCCAGCTCCATCCGCCACTTTGGTTATCTGGATCGTCACACCCTCACTAGCGTTCTCAACTTGGCGTCCGCTGCCGTGTATTTGGTCGTCGTCGCTGGCTCGCATGTCTAACCATAACGCGTATTTGGTATTCAGGAACTCCACGAGGGAGACGGCCGAGAGATGCAGGTCTTTGGCAACTGCTGCAACCTCCGGAGAGCGCTTAGAGCCGGCAGCAAACTGCTTTCTTACTTCGTCCCACTGCTGGTGCGCGCGAAGACCCGCGCTGTAGAGTTGATTGGGTACTCCCTCGATTGTCACCTCTACCTTCGTGATTTTGGGGTTATAGAATTTGTCGGTTTTTCTAGCACCGAACGCCAACCGAGCATCCTCGAACAACATCAGTATACCTTTCATCGAGCGGGCGGGTACGTTAACGTTAATATTCCACAATGTGTCGCTTTTGTCTTTCGTCATCTTGCGATGGCGAAGAACTCGGTCGTAAAGTATGGCAACGCGCCCGGCGTACTGGGTTCTGATCAATCGCGCGAGTTCGGGCATCGTGACCATGTCGTACTCCAGCGAAACATTGTCGATCGTATACGTCGATAACATGTCGGTGGTTATGAGAACTCGGCCGTAGTCGTTGAACGTTAGTTCGTATTCGAGGCGGTCAGCCAAAGCACTCTGATAGTAGGGCATGTGGCTCTCCAGCAACTCAAAGTCGAGCGGGATGTAGAAGCGGTTGCCGTAAGCGCCCGCGACCGCGTTGTCACTCGCATTGTTATCTGCCTTGTTAGCAGCCCCGATTCTAAGTTTGGTTACGTTCTTATTTTTGCTGGTGTCAATACCCTGATAGACAGCGTTTTCGCTCTCTTGCGCCGTCTTCCATAGGTCCTGATAACATTGGTAGACGTCGCTGTCATCGATCGACATCACCTCATTACCAGAAATATTTATCATTGTCTTCTTGACTATGGCGCGACCCAGGTTCTGAACGACGGTTCGGTCCTCGTCCGTCGACGTCAGCGAAATAGTGAAAGCGAGGCGAACATTCCCCGGCACAATGACGTCGTTAGCTCCGAGGTTGGGGAAGCGGACCAAGAGCTGCTGGTTCTGGTCGATCGTCGATGGGTTGTTCGTAATAACGACACTCTGTCTCACGCCTTTTGCCCCGAGGGGCTCACGCAGTCTGCGGTATGGATTGAGTTTGCGACCGTATTGACTCGAAGACATAATTTAGTGAATCTATATTAAACCCGTATGGTTTTGTCTTTAATACATAATTAATTTTAAGAAAATTATAAAGATGGCTGATTACGATAATGAAATGTATGATATCGGCAGAAACGATTACCTCGATGGTGATGATGATGACATTGATGATGATAATGACGAAATACCCTTGATACAGCCTCCAGTTCCAATCTAATCGCAATCGGGGGAATTAGGTGGCGCTACTACTAGTCAAAGTCGGGAATTACTCAAGGGAGCTGTAAACGACTGCTACAACAGTTTGGCAGAAAAAGATCTGGTCCCATCTGTCGGTCGCGACTACTCCAAGTTCGAAGTTGATCTGAACGGTAGGTTGCGACTAAAATCATCAAATATCCCAATAGTCAACATGAATACCAGAAAACCTCTAGCACTAAGCACCATTGCAGGTGGTGAAATCATAAAGAACGAACTAGGATTTACAGATTGGACGCGTGGTAAAACAATTATGCCGACCCGCGCTGTAGAGGCCCTACAGTCTACCAACGAAACGATGGCGAAGACGGCCTCCGCGATAGAAACGGTCGAGCTCAGCGAGGTCCCTCAAGTAGCCACCGACGCTATTAACACGATGGAGATCACGTTCAGCGAAAATGAAATACTCAACGATGACCCACTGTTACCTCTTCTCGAACTCCGGGCCCTCGAGAAGGTTATGCAAACGGTCCGGGGCGAACTGGTCCTTAACCTCTCCAAACCCGGGCGGATCACCGAACGCCTGCAGTCGTTGCGGGATGAAAGAGCAGCTCGTTTGGAGGCTGCCTCGACTAACCGTGAGGCTCTCCGCACCCAAATAAGTCGGATCCGCGAAACAATCTCGAGGGTCCTGCACGAGGAGACGACACTCGGTGAGCGTCTTCGCACTCTGTTCAGAGAACAGGGCATCACGATAGCAAGCATCCTCGCGACTATCGGCATGACTATATCGACCATAGTTCTAGCTTTCACTGGTGGTGCGGCGCCACCACCCGCGCCAGCACCCACATCACCACCCGCGCCATCCGGCGGAGCCAAGGAGTGGGTAAAAAAACAACTAAAAGCCCTCGCCAGTCTCCTGGCTAAATTAGCCGAAAAGGCGGCTGCCGCACTACCTGGACTGATCGGAAGTATCGTTTCTTACTTGCTATCTATATTATCAAAAATGGCCGGATGGCTAGCCAAAAATACCTGGGCTATAATCGTGGCAATCGCCGGTCTCCTACTATTCTTCAGAGAGTTCCTAAAACCAAAGCGTAAATAATCCGATCGCCACGAGGGCGACGACGAGCCCTAATTTCTCCTCCTCGTGTGTTGTGCTTCCAATCTCGATTGGTGTTTCAACATTGTTGATGATTGGATTTGGGGAACTCGATGGTGCTTCCAATTTACGAATTGGGGGTACTGGGTTCGATTGTGTTGAGGGAGGTGTATCCATTTTTTGTTTTGGGTGTTTTATGAAATCGGTTCCACTTACAACCTCAACACTGTTGAACCCGATCATGTTGGGGGTGCGCTTGATGATATCCGTGTTCACGTTACCGTTGTGGCCGATTTTTTGATTGGCGGTGGCGATTACGATCTGATTATTGTAACCGTCAACCGGGTCGTCTCGTAGTATCATATTGCTCGGCGCCATATAAAGACCTATTCCGAATACATAGTCTACTGGAGTGCTGACATTCTGCAAAACGTCTTGATAATTCTGGATCGCCTTCTCCATGTCCACCCTAGATGAGATGGGCGTCTCTACAAGTGCCAAAAATGTTTTTGTGCATCAAACGCCGTTCCCGTGCCCAGTATAGAACTGCGAGTTTGCTTCTGTGCGCCGAGGATGGCCCAGAACGTACGTGCGGAATGGAGGTCGTTGACGCGAGTAACCCCGGCCTGCGTGAACCCTAGACCCTTATCTAACATAAATGTACCCCACGCGTTCTGAACCTCAGCAGCCTGCTGTATGTAATCGACGTGAGTCCGTTTCGGATGGTAACATTTTACAAGGACAACACGCCGCAGTGCCGAACTCCAGACACTTCCGGCCCGAAAGTCATAGTCGCGTGGTAAAAATTCCCGGCGTTCCGACTGACGATGTGGTCACCGGAGTGATCGTGTCTAAAAATCTGTGCGTCCAATTCCGGACTGGCCCCGAATGAGAACCGTCCCGAGGCCGGTGCTGGATTGGAAATGCTTTCTGTCTCCAGTCCGCGTCTTTTGAAACGTTAAATTCGTTACACAGTCTTTCAAACGCCATACGGTCGTATGCGTTGGAAATGGGATCCCAGGCGTCGTCTTGAGGTAGTGAAATGAAATACCTAGTTCTTTGAGAATCCTCCTAATAGTATAATACGCGTGAAAGTTGTAGACACTTCGGAGCATGACATTCTTGGATGTCAGATGGTCTTTGTGTGAAACTCCACATCCGGCTGTTGCGCACCATACAGCGAAATTTAGCTGGTTCTGCCAAAACTGCATCGGTGTGGCTTTCCACTTGGTTACCGCCTCCATCGTAGTAATCTTGGGCAGCCAATATTTCTCAAACGTGTTAGGGAAACTGGTGGCAAAGCCACTGTCCGGTCTAACCGTTACGGTTGGGTGTACAAGGTGGTTAACAACGTCATTTTGCGTGTATTTACCTCCGACCGCGTACTTTGCATTAGAATTAAAGCTAAATGCTTTGGTATCCATTGAAAGATATTATTATGTTTGCTACTATCACTAATGTTCAAAAAGGGAGTTGTGAACTTCAAAAGTTAATAGACAACTGCTGCGGACAACGCCGGGTAGATCAATCACGTTCACGGTCGGGTGGAAAAACGTTGAAACGCTCGAGTTTTTCACATTGGAAGTCGAGGGTGTAAGCCCTGTGGCTTTCGGAAACTACCACATAGAGGCGCCAGAGACCTCAGGATTTCGTAGAACTCCAGATGCTATAGTACCTCAGGGTCTTTGGAGTTTCGGGGATCTCCAAGCTTTTGTCACGGAGAAGATTCCTGGTGTAGACACTCTCGCAATCTCGAAAGCCACGAAAGCCACGGGGCTCACGACATTGACCTTTGAGAGGCGTTTAAGGATCTCACCGGGGTTGGGCTCACTGTTAGGATTTAAAATAACATACCCTTACAGCGATGACGGAGTGTTTGATCTGGGCGAGCACGTCGGCACGACCCCAGTAAACTTCGCCGTCACGAAAACTCTCAGGGTGCACCTGGATCGGGTGAACACATCGTACAACACGGTAGACGGCACTCCCAGCACATTAATGAAAACCGTGCCCGCCAGCCAGTTTCTTTGGTGAGACCCTGACCTTAGACTTCCCACACCCCGAGATGAAAGTTTTGGAATCGGGACACATCCACGAGTTGAAGATTTCTATTCTTGATGATAAAGGGCGAGAGTTGAAGAACGATTACCCGATTTCGGTCGTCCTAGAAATTTCAAATTAATTAATTTTAAGAAAATTATTTAGAATTAAACGCATGTTCGTAATTTATATATATATATTATCAACATTATTGAAAATGAGTATATACGGACCAGGTAGTTCTTCCGATTGGGTGAGAAATTCAAATAATTTGGAACCGACAGAAGGGGGATTCATCCCGACAGAGGACGACTTTTTAACTACCCAAAAAACAAAGGCCTTGATCAATAGAACTATATCGGTGGCCACGGACGAGATTCACAAGAGTCTACTATCACAACTTAGAGAATATGCCCTGGCTGTGAATACACAAAGTCGTGAAGAAACGCATACGGAACTAAACGAACTAGGTGAAAAAATAACCAAATTTCGAAAAGAGGCCCGGTTGGGGATTGATAAAGTCCGAGAAGACCACCAGGCGGACCTTACGGAGGCTTATGATGCGTTGCTCTTAAAGGACTCTCTCATCAGTGAAGCGACACTTACCGAACTAGACGGGAAAATAACAAAATTTCGAAAAGAGACCAGGTCGTATATTGATAAAGTCCGAGAAGACCACCAAGCGGACCTTATGGAGGGTTATAATACGTTGCGCTCAGAAGACTCTCTCATCAGACAAGCGGCACTTACCGAACTAGACAAAAAAATAACCAAATTTCGAAAAGAGGCCAGGTCGGGTATTGAGAAAGCCCGAGAAGACCACCAGGCGGACCTTACGGAGGCTTATGGTGCGTTGCGCTTAGAGGACTCTCTCATCAGAGAAGCGACGGTTGCCGAACTAGACGGGAAAATAACCAAATTTCGAAAAGAGACCCGGTCGGGTATTGATAAAGTCCGAGAAGACCACCAGGTGAACCTTGCGGAGGCCATTGCGGAGGCTTATGATGCGTTGCGCTTAGAGCACTCTCTCAGCAAAGAAGCAACACTTACTGAACTAGACGGGAAAATAGCCGAATTTCTGAAAGAGACCAGATCGGGGGTTGAGGGGGTCCGCGAGAAGACCACAAGGAGGCTATTGCGGAGGCTTATGGGGCGTTGCGCTCAGAGGACTCTCTCAACAGAGAAGCGGCACTTACTGAACTAGACGAAAAAATAACCGAATTTCGAAAGGAGGCCCGGTTGGGGGTTGAGGGGGTGGGTCCGAACGGGTATTGAGAAAGCCCGAGAAGACCACCAGGCGGACCTTACGGAGGTTTATAGGGTGTTGCGCTCAGAGGACTCTCTCATCAGAGAAGCGGCGGTTGCTGAACTAGACGGAAAAATAACCGAATTTCAAAAAGAGGCCGGCCCGGTCGGGTGTTGAGAAAGCCCGAGAAGACCACCAGGCAGCCATTGCGAAGGCTTATGAGGTGTTGCGCTCAGAGGACTCTCTCATCAGAGAAGCAGCGGTTGCTGAACTAGACGGGAAAATAACCGAATTTCAAAAAGAGGCCCGGTCGGGTGTTGAGAAAGCCCTAGAAGGCCACCAGGCGACCATTACGGAGGCTTATGATGCGTTGCGCTTAGAGGACTCTCTCAGCAGAGAAGCGGCACTTACGGAACTAGACGGAAAGATAACCGAAGTTTCCGATAAACTGAAACATGATCGTATAGCCGCGACCAAAGCTCTTGAGGAGGCCTCTTATAAGATTCGTACTGAGGCATATACCTCAAACAGTGCGCTTGCCGGAATAGTGCGAACAATGAAAACGCTAAAACGTGCCATAACAGTTTGGGCTGAGAAGCGGGGCCCATTGGTTGAGGGGCACTATGAATATTCGTTCGGTGCCAAAGCGAGTAATAAATGTGGGGGATACGCTATGACAGCTGCAGGTAAAGTTATCCGAATGGCGGTCTGCTCGGTTAATGCTAGTGGTAAACCTGTGGGCGCGGTCGCGATAAATATTGTAGATGGGGAAGAACGGGGGTTTGGAGTCACTAAAATCGCTGGAGATAGTTCGACGGTGGTTTCGTTCTCCGGTTATGATCGAATCAGACTTTCCCAAGGTAATGTTATTAACTTTGTTACGAAAATCGGTGACCCAGAGGGTTCTTCCACTATTGTCTCATTGTTAATTGAACTTATTTTGTAAATACTAATACATGAAAATCATGAACGAATCACCGCTTCCAATTGTCAATATCACTCCATCAACACGGTATCCAATTGTCAATACCACTCCATCAACACTGTGTGCAATTAACGAAAGAAGTTCAGATTTTAGGTTGAATAATATCGTCGCTATGCAGGATATTTTAGTTAGAGAATATACAAAAAGAAAAAGAAATGCTAAAAAATATAGACGCGCGGTGAACATGGCTGAAGCATCTAGCACGGCTCTGGCGAGTGTTTCTGTGTTGTGTGGGGCGGGGACAGCTACAACTATATCCACCATTATAACGGTTCCTGTAGCGGGGATTTTATGTGCGGTGTCGGCCGTTTCTGGGTTGTTGTGTATGGTAATTAGGGCGTCGGGTGGAAAACTCGAGAAAAAATGTAGAAAACATGATAGAATATCTGTTCTCGCCAGGTCGAAGAAAAATACCATCGACGTTATGGTGTCCAAAGCGTTTGCCGATAAGAAAATATCAAATTTAGAGTTTGAATCCGTGGTGGAAGAAATGGGGAGATATGAAAAATTAAAAAATGATATTGGAATCAAAGCGCGCGCCACCATGCCCAAGATTGAGTGTACTGATTGGGATAAATTTAGAGTAAAACTTGGAGATAAAGTCGGAGGAAATTAATATTTTTATTAAATAATTAATTTTATAATTAATTTAAAGAAAATTATATAATTAATTACATTGGTGCATTAAACAATTTATTAATTAATTTTAGGAAAATTATTAACAATTTAAAAAGAAAAAAAAGAAAAAAAGTTTTAGGTTCCACCGAGGCTCGAACCCGCGCCAGCAAACCCCTTCTGGGTCCACCCCGCTAAGCCTTCGCTTAAATTTCTTCTATTTTTTTTTATTTTTTCGGCTTAGCGAGGTGTGTTACACTCACATCTCCTACACCCCATCATTGGACCGATACCGCGGACCTCTCCCCTTCGTTACCTCCATCCGCTATAATGTGCAGAGCGGCCAGAGTGAAGTACATGTGGCGAAACTTATCTCACTTACCGAACTGTGTTTATTTCTCGTATATAAATTTTTTAACTTTGCTGGTGAAATAAAAAAAAAAATTATTTATTATTAATTAATTATTTTATTATATTAATTAATATGTTTTCTATATAATAGGGGGTGTTCAGTTTTAAATTATAAATATTTTTTACAAAATTAAATAACGAACCATCCCGGAAATTCGTGAACTATACACCACCTGTGTAAATCGAATGCCCGTTTACATACCATCGATAAGGCTATAAATAACCGTGTGTGTAATATATATTACAGTGTGTTTATTTTCCATCCCGGAAGACGTAATCGTGTAAACCTCTCTATAAATGGACACTTAATATACGTGTAAGGTGGGACACCTAATTTACATTTTCATAACGCGTGTAATTGGAACATTGTCGTCTGCTTGGTGTTGTGATTACAACATAAATTAATTAGTTCTGTTCAATAATATACATATCTTTATAAGCGATATCGTAGAAATGTACATTCGTAAACGAATCGTTGGGTTTTAATAATTTTATATAATACACCTTAGTTTCTTATCCGATACGCATTATCCGTCTTAATGTTTGTATTTGCCTCTTGTGTAGTTGACATAATTGCCGGTATAATATTGTAAATGCAACGTTTTTATCGGAGTGTAATAAATTACGCTGGTATTTCATGTATTCGATATCGCCTAGTGTTCTCATTTTATAGAATTTATATATAGGATTATAACCCCCGTATTCTTCGTAAACTTCTTCAACACAGGCATTAAAAACATTCAATTCAAATTGTATTGTATTATCCATTTTCTCTAATAATATTTTATTATAACCATTTTTTCAAAAGTCAATTACCAATATAATTGGGACTACAATACCACCACCAACTTTTGGTTGGAGGTGGTATCATTTTGACTCCCTCTTTTCAAAATTATTTTCTCCAAAAATTCATAAATTTGCTGTCGGAAGACAATTTTCCTCGTTAACCAATTTTTTGATTTTTCGTGGGTGGTGGGGGTATTATAGAGGGTTATAAATTATATCACGGTAGGTGGTATCATTTAGACTCCCTTACTACTACTGGAGATATTCAACATTATAACGTATGTCCCAAATTGTTGACAACGAAGGGAAGGTCACCAAGGTGAAGGTCAGCCGAATTACACTGGTAGATATCAATGAATGTGAAGAAGCTATCGATACATTTTGGAGATAATCCGACTAATGAATCAAGAGATATTCAACGTTTGGATTTACGTCCAAAATTATTGACATGAAGGTCAAGGTCACCATGGTCACGGTCGCCTGAATGAGACACTGCATGGGCGGATTCAGGGCGGGGGTGGACCCGGCGCGCGCCCTTCTAAAATTTGCCGAGTAAAGATTTTTTTTACAAGTTCGCGTTGCGATTTTATTGTTTATTGGGGGGTGCATCCAAATAATAAACGCGGGGCAGCTGCAGAATCGTTTTCAATCAAAAATCATGTCTAAACATACTGTGACAGTGTCAATATTTTTGCTCCAAAATGCGCCAGAATGCAGGAAATGCGCTCGGCTACTCGATAATATAGTCAAGTATTGCAAAATAGTTACGCCCCCCCCCCGTAACCCGAAATCCTGGATCCGCGCCTGCACTGGGTGGATAGCCATCAATGTGAGGAAGCTATTGATGAAGTTTGGTAAAGGACCCGACTAACAGATCAGAAGGTATTCAACATTTGGAGGTACAATGCATATATGTACATACTTATGGACAAAAAGGTTACGGTCACTAAGGTGAAGGTCACCAAAATGACAGAGGTTGGATAGCCATCGATGTAAGAAAGCTATTGATGACATTTGGTAATGATCCAACTAACAAATCAAGAGGTATGGCAAATTTGGCTACGTTCAAAATCCAAAATGTATGTCCCACAAAGGATAATGTCGCCAAGGTGAAGGTAAAAGTCACCTGAATGACAGTGGTTGGATAGCCATCAATGTGAGAAAGCTATTGACGGATCAAGAGATATGGGAAATTTGGCTACATCAAAACATTATGTCCCACAAAGCTTAAGGTCACCAAGGCGAAGGTCAAGGTCACCAGAATGAAACTGATTGGATAGTTATCAATGTGAGGAAGCTATTGATGAATTTTGGTAATGATCCAACTAACTGATCAAGACGACACCGATACCGACGACGCTTTCGGCGGCCATGCCGCCACCGGAATCGTGACCGCTATGTCTCTTTCCACTATCATCGGTGAAACAAAAAGGAACAATATATATGTGGCTGCGACTGAAGCAATGGGGCTTATGGGTTTTGCAACCACTGTAGATCCAGATCAGCCTGTGCATCCGCACACTCTGATCAGGATCTGCAATGTTCGCCATTCCATCAATGAAACACCGATCATGCTTCTAACACGAATATAGATCGTTATCACGCTACAGATGTGTGCTATTTGATCTGGAGCTACACTGGTAAAAGCCCCATTTCTCCAGTCACAGCCACATATAATGTTTACCTGAATCATACAAGCGTACAGGTTTCAACCTGAGGCTCGATGCTTTCTCCTCTGGAAAACTCAATGTGGATGAATTGAGCGAAAATCTTGAATTTCTTGTCGGTTGAATGACTTTGTTGTTGTATGTCCACCAGTACGTGAATTCCTCTGTCTCTGGATACCCAATGGCGACAATTTTACAAGTCAGTACGAGTTCCGTGTCATTGCCATTGTATACGTTCAGTGGCGACTGTGTGATCTCTATACCCATAACATAGCCTCCTGCAATATGTGACAAGATCAGTAGCCTATTTCACCAACATAGCAAAGTATACTTATCTAGTAAAGTATACTTTGAGGGAGAAATTTTCAATTTAAGGATAATTTTAGTGTACTGTATTTATTACATTTATCACAGCCATTTTGGCTGTGATAATGTAATAAATTCAGTATAAAATTAACTGCATACTTTTAATCATCTTAAATATATGCAGTCGTTAGTTCTATATGAAATAATGCATTTCGTGAAAAATAAATGATTACTTCCTCAAAAGTATACTTTGCTAGATAAGTTTAGCAATCTTGATGAAATTGCCTGCAGAACATGTGAACAAGTGTAAGGGAATACCAGGCTAGTGTATTTTGTTACCAAGTCTGTAGTGACCCTGTGGAGACCCTGGCAGGTCTGCAGCCAAGGGCGGATTCGCCTATTTAGCACTTACATATCAGACAACAACCATCCGCATCCAGCAATAGCAAACAGAAGTGGAAAATCAAATAGAATTATAGATAGTCTGGGTGAGATAATAGGCATAGGCATAGGTGAAGAGGAGATGCCTTCTAATCCTCCAAGTATGGACTCACTCCTAACAACCAAATCACCAAAATCGTCACACAGGCAGCCCATGCCGGACACCCCCGACTCACCGAGTTTTGTGCTTGGGCTGTCTGACATATCTAACAATAGCCCAAGCGATAACATTAACCCTAAAAATATGAGCGACGTTCAGAATTGCCAGACGATCACTGCTAAAAACAACAAGAGGGCCATGATGGCCCTACTTCGCTCACCTGACTCCATGAACACCAGAGGAGAATGTGACATTGAGTTCATATATGTTTTAAAAAAATTGTGCTATTTTTTGATGGCGGTCATCTTGGATTAAGCGATGACTCTCATTTTACCAAATCTGAAAATGCTTTCACCCAAGGATCTTAACTTACTATGAAGTTTGGCCAGCATCGGCCATGTGGTTCCTGAGAAAATGACATTCAAAATCTCGAATAAATGTACCTTTTGGCGGCCATCATGGATGACATAATCATCCGATTCCGACAAATATTGCACCAGAGCAATCGCCTCATCAATACCTTCAATTTGATATATGACATGAGCATATTCGGTCAAAAATAAAATTTGACCCCAATTTGACACCACGGGCCACGCCCATTTTTGATCCCGGGGTCACGATTTTAACACCTTTGAAAGAGCATTCTACATCGATCATTCCTAGCAAGTTTCGTCGAAATCCGTCTGTCGGTTCATGAGCTATTCATGTGCTATTTTTAGACGGCGGCCATCTTGGATTAGCGACGACCTCCGTTTTAACAACTGAAAATACTTCACCATGGGCCAAGCGGTTCGTGTGAAGAAGAATTTTTAAATCTCTAATAAAATAACGACCTTTTGACCTTCGGCGGCCATCTTGGATGACGTGACCATCTAATTTCGACAAAAATGTACTTGAGCGATCGCCTCTCTGATACCTTCGATTTGATATAGATATGACCATATTCGGTCAAAAATGAAATTTGCCCCCAATTTGACCCCACGGGCCACGCCCATTTTTGACCCCGGGATCACCATTTTAACAACTTTGAAAGAGCATTGTACAGCGATAATTCTACTAAGTGTCATCGAAAACTGGTTGGCGGTTCATGAGAATAATTTGTTTTGAGAATTTGTGCTATTTTTAGACGGCTGCCATCTTGGATTAGCGACGACCTCTGTTTTAACAAATCTGAAAAGGCTTCACCTATGGACCATAACTGTGAAGTTTGGCCACCATGGGCCAAGCGGTTTGTGTGAAGAAGAATTTTGAAATTGCTAATAAAAGAACGACGTTTTGAACTTTCGGCGGCCATCTTGGACGACATGACCATCCAATTTCGACAAAAAATGTACCAGAGCGATCGTCTCTTTGATACCTTCGATTTGTCAAAAATAAAATTTGACCCCAATTTGACCCCACTAGCCACGCTCATTTTTGACCCGGGGTTACCATTTTAACGAATTTTAAAGAGCATTGTACATTGATCATTCCTGCCAAGTTGTGTCTAAATCCGGATGGTGATTCTTGAGAAGAAGATTGTTGAAGCATTTGTGCTATTTTTAGACGGCGGCCATCTTGGATTACGTAATGACGTCATTTTAACAATTTTATAATCCCCCTACCTAAGGACCATGACCATGAAGTTTGGTGACTATAGGTACAATCGTTACCGAGGCGAAGACGTTTGAAAATGTTCACGGACGGACGGACGGACGGACGGACGGACTTACGGACGACCATTATGCCCCCCCACTACTCGTTGAGGTGGGTATAATAGGATTATCCATGCCCGCTTGTAGGTAATGAAAAGGAATACCAGGTAAATATAGTTTAATGGTAGCCAGCCGAAGTTGCAAGAACTTGTGGGAAAAAGTCACAAAATAAATTAGCAAATCCTCGCTTACAGAAGGTAAATCTGCTTGCCATGTATTCCCGCCTGACAATGAAAGAAACTTCTTGAAACACTGCATGCCTCTCTGATAAACAGACCTCGTCGTAGGGGACACCGACGCCTGCCACAAATTTGTTACTTCCCTTTCAAATTCAGCTGGAGCTCGGAAACCGGAACACACCGCTCTGGTAGCCTGTCTGCCACTGGTGCAAATCATCGGAACTATGTACGACACAAATGCACGACCCGGAGAAATCACCAGGAATGCAAAATTGAGATGTCCCAGTAGATAATGTTTCACCCCATCAGGATCCAGCAAATAGCCTGTGACAAGCAGTCAAACATTTTGGGGCTAGATCGACTTCCAAAAACTAATCTGGTAGAAATAATACATATCATCCCATTTAATGACCCCAAAGGGCCACAACTTCTGGACAGGAATCTGTTTAAAAGCATCCCTAATTTCCACATTACAAAATTTACTCCCAATGCCTTGCTTTCTTGTAATATATATGGCACAGTCAATTGTAACATATGTCAAAGAGTATTCCTCTTTATCTATAAGGTCCTTAAGACTTGAATGTAAAATAGTATCATGGGGTGCTGAGAAATCCACAATCAATCTCTTTTTCCCAGAGTACTTTCCCTCAGCTACACCGATTGGACTGATGCAATATTGTGAAAATGGTAATGAATTAAACGGGCCGATCACATATCATTTTTCAAGTTCAGACTGAACCAACTGTGAAGTTATGCCATGCTGCTTGATTGCCCACAACAAGTTTCTATACCCAAAAGGTAACTTAGGTAACTGTGAAATTTCTGTTTCGAAACCGTGCAAAAAACCATGAAGTAGGTAATTACTAAAGTTATTGTCCGGATGGCGTTTCAACTCATCAGCCAATTCATGAACATGAATAGGGCTTACCCGAGATATTATCTCAGGTTGGAATTCTCTGTCCCTGGCCTTTCCATTTGTTTGAGTTTTCACAATTACATTTAGAGTGATCCTTGCCTTTGCATAGTGAGCACGCATGAATTAACTTGCAATGAGAAACCCAACATCCACGTTGGGTGTTGAAAGTGTTACAAATTTCATTCTCATTTATGTATCACCCGCATTCGACGAAAGATGTCCCTGTTTGTGTTCCCGCGATATGCCATACTGCCAACATTCGGACTCGCTGGTGTAGCGACCACCTGATTAGTTACAGAATCATTTGTGCGTATCACTAGTGAAGGACAAAAGTCAGACATATGCAGCGTGCTTCCACACCTTGCACAAGCATTGGCTTTGTAATTAGAAAATATGGAACACTACAGAGTGTTATGTCTTACAGACCAATCAATCTTAATTCCATTGAATCTGTGATGGGCAGCTGCTTCGGCAGAGAACATCTTGTGATACTCGTAAAACCTCTTCTCAGAATAACGAGTCGCCATGTTGATAATATCCCGTTCGTACAAATCTAGCTCCGATATTCAATAGCGTTTTCTCCGTGTTTGATCTGACTATGCATGTGAAGTTTTGTGAAGATCAGATAGATGGTATTCGAATTAACACACAGAAAATAAAATTGTCTACCGACAGACAAAGAAACGGACAGAGAGGGCGATCAATATATACCCCGACCCAGATCACTATTGTGGTGGCATAAAATCAGTATCCAAAGCCAAAAATGCCGAAGTGAATAAATCGAGTCATTTTCATTCACCCATTACACACATTCTTTAGAATAAATTTTAGGTGGAACATTAAGGTTTTAAATAGTCGACAGCTATAAGATTCAAGTAAACACCAAGCATGTTGTATTACCAACATCATTTACCTTCACATGCGCTTTTCACCAGAGATCCCTTAATCGAGTTCAGGGAGCTGAAATCTGTAACCTCGAACACATGCTTGGAGTCGGGATCGGTTGCCATGCCATTCAACTCGGTTGTCCTGACACCACTACCAACGCCGATGGAGAAAACAGTGACACCTAGATCTCGCAAGGCGCCTGCCTCCTTTATTGTGGAAGTTTCGTTGTCCGACTGTCCTGCAATGGCACGGTTACATGGGCTGACTGATAATTGCCATGTGACAGTTCCACGAATGGATTGGACACTGCAATGGCTATGCTAATGTCAACCCCAGTAACCTTGACATTGCAATTAACAGTCAGGCAATTGCAATGTCAAGGTTACTGGGGTTGATTGACAATGGCAATGCTAACTTACTGGGGTTTACTGGCAATTTCAATGTAAAGGTCACTGGGGTTGATTGACAATTGCAATGCTAAATTACCGGGGTTTACTGGCAATTTCAATGTCAAGGTTACTCGGGTTTACTGGCAGTGCAATGTCATGGTTACTCGAGTTAACTGGCATTTGCAATGTCAAAGCTACTGATGAACTGGCCACTGTAGTGTCGAGTATAGTGTGGTTGACAGGTAATTGTGATGTCAATGTTACAGTCATTAACTAGCAAGTACATGTATAATGTCAAAGCTACAATGGTTAACTGGCAATTGCAATGTCAGGGTTACTGGGAATAACTGCAAATTGCAATGTTTTCTGGAATTGACTGGCAACTGAAATGTCAAAGTTACCGGTACTGGGGTTGATTGGCAATTGCAATATCAAGGTTATTGTAATTGAGTGGCAATGTCATGGTTATTGAGGTTCACTGGTGATGGAAATATCAAGGTAACTGGGGTTAATTGGCAATTATAATGTCAAGGTTACTGTAGTTGACAGGTAACTGTAATGTCAAAGTTGCACCATAGTTAACTGGTAATTACATGTACAATGTCAGTGTTTCTCGAGTTGAGTTGCAATTGCAATGTCAATATTACTGGGTATGCCTGGAAATGGTAATATCAAGTTTACTGTCTACGAGTGACAATGCCATGGTTATTGAGATGCAGGGGTGATGTCAAGGTCACTGGGGTTACATGGCAATTATAATGTCATTAGCTACAGTGGCTGACATGATCTATGGAAGTGTGATGTATATCACATTATATCTATGCAGATATGCACATTAATGAAAGTGATAAAACATATACATAGTAAATAAAAAATAATTGAAAGAAAAATCATTCGTGGCTGTGACTGGAGAAATGGGGCTTATAGGTTTTGTGACCCATGCAGATCCAGATCAGACTGTACATCCGCACAGTCTTATCAGGATCTGGACTATACGCTATTCCATCAATGAAACACCCGTCATGCATCTACGAAGCAATATATATCGCTCTGATGCTACAGGAGTGTGCTGTTTGATTAGGCGTTACACTGGTCACAAAATCCATAAGCCCCATTTCTCCAGTCACTGCCACATTTAATGATAGTGGAATACACAGGTTATGCGGTATATGCCACTCACCATCAGTAGCAATAATAGCAATTTTTGCTGCATTGCTTCTCATTCCATTTGTGGCATTGAAAACATTCACTCTCGTATATTTGATGGCACCGTACGTATTAGTTCCACCACCTGCATAGCTGAAAAGAAAATACATTTTGATGAAGAAAAAACATGCTAAGAATTAACTAATTTTCAATGAAGATATTTTCTTCCATTGTGTTGTATATGTATACTCATAACATAATATATAACTGGGGGCTGTTTCACTAAACTTTGTACGACTAAAATGTTCGAAAGTGCAAACTTATGATAGTCTGTAAATTTCACATCAACAACATTTCCAGACGATCCAAATGTTGCACTTACGAAGATTTTAGTCGTACAAAGCTTAGTGAAACGGGCCCCAGATGTACAGGCCGATCAGGCTCTACAGTGAATTATGTCTGTGACTAGAGCAATGCTGACAGCTGATCCTATGGTCGTGGGTTTCAGCCTCACAAGAGGTAATGGGTTGAGTCCTTGAGCAAGACACTTTATCCACACTTCTTCAGTCCATCCAGCTGTATATGGTACCGGTTAATTACTGGGAAAACTCGATTGTATTTGATTGTATGTACATGTGTATATGAACAAAATATGATACTGTACATCCCCGAAAGGGGGTGTTGCAGTATAAATAGATAGTAAAAGTTAAAAAAAGGGTTTAACATCCCAGCCAAAGCGAAGGTCATTTAGCGACATATAGAGTCTCATCCGACAGACCAGTGGGATGGAAATACTATGAAAGTATGTTTGATGCCTAGGTGAGGTTTGAACCCACAATCTCCGGATTTGAAATCAGGTGTTCGAACCCCTAGGCCACAATCCATCCGTAGTATAAATAGAATAAGAAGAAAACCTGGTTTGAGAGACAGCTTGTTTGATGGCAGTTTTGTCGAAGTATTGGTTCAGATAGAACTGAAGGTGCGCATCGCTACTAAACGTGACCAAGCCGATGTGGGTTTCACTCTGGCTAACTGGGAAACCATCTACTACTTTGTTGACGAATGTTAACATCGTTTGGAAGTTTTGTGCGTTCACACTGCCGGATGCGTCGAGAACAAACACAACGTCCACTGGCAGAGTCAGGTTACACTCTGTACAATAAAACACAAAGAAAGGATGTTTATATGTGGCTGCGATTGGAGAAATTGGTCGCATTTGTTCTGCAACCAGTGTAGATCCAGATCAGCCTGTGCATCCGCACAATCTGATCTCGATCTACACTGTTCGCCATTCCATCAATGAAACATCCATCATGCTTCTAACACACACTTTAGATCTTTATCAGGCTCCAGGAGTGCGCTATATGATCAGTAGCTGATTTCACCAAAATTGCTAAGTTTACTTATTTAGCTAAGTATACTTTGAGGGAGTATTCATTTATTTTCCCCAAAATGCACTATTTCATATAGTACTAATGACTGCATATATTTGATGAATAAAACTATGCAGAATTATCATACTGAATATATTACATTATCACAGCCAAAATGGCTGTGATAATGTAATAAATTCAGTATAATAACAAATTATAAATTTATCCGTAAATTAAAAATGTCTCCCTAAAAGTGTACTTAGCAAGATAAGTATACTTTGCAATTTTGGTGAAATCGGCTACAGAAGATACATTGGTCACATATGCCCTATTTCTCCAGGCACAGTCTGTATTGCCTCATTTGCATGTGATGAATTCCATAATCATTTTACAAGAATAAAATACACATTGAATTTGAAATCAGTGGGTACAATATGTTTTAACCAAGAACACCAAATCATCCGAATGTAACAAACACGCACCTGCCTAAAATTGCAAGTACTTCTAAACTGTACGGCCTCGATAAAAATTCTTCCGCCGTAAGTAATTACTCTTTTATATTCACCTTTGGCTTATAAAATGCACACTCCGTTTGCAAAAATAATATACACATTTAATTTGAAATCCGTGGGTAAAATGTTCATTAGACACAAAGCTTATCTGTAGCCTACTTCATCAACTCCCCAAAGTATATTTTGGGGGAGTTGATGTAATAGGCTACAGGAGACCTGCATATATTTTAAGTTTTACGACAAGCAGGGGTCAATTTGTACTTGAAAACGGTCAGTTTGATCGGCTAAGACTGAGCACAGGTCAGACTTCACAAACAAATTCCGAGATTTTGTGCACGAGCACTCTGAATGTGCTCAGCATGTTGTATAACCCTTAGGATATGGGAAACAAAAATTATAGTTGGCTGTTGTTTTGTGTTTTGTCTTCTTTCTAAAACAAACATGGTTTGACAACATTTTAGAATCATTTCCTTTGTCAAACCATGTTGTTGATCAGTGCAAGGTATTCCACGGTTTCAGTCCGCTTACTATGTCGTTCCTTTCCCCCTTACATAGTGGTTAGTTATATTTATTGGACTAGTTGTTGATGAGAAAAATGAAAAACAAACAGCAGACGACGAAATTTAATTCAGCATTGTAAGTGATACTCATGGGTCCCTATTTCTGTGCCATCAAAGTCACAGGCACCCGTCTCAGAGACAATTCTAACTAGATTGGTCAGTAAGCGAGGCTTACGGAATACCACCCGCGTGGGCCCAGGTACCCCTAAATATGCAAAATATTCCAAGTGTGTGGGCTTGTGACCTTGACTCTGGGCTTAGTGAGGGCGGCACGAACGTGAATGTGAAGCAGATCCGAGCAAGGAAATAGAAGTTATAACCGATTTCTCTGATGTTAAGTTTTGTAAAGAGACTAAGTATGTGATCTTGACCTTGGGATCAGCGGGGATATTTTCTTTTACAAAATAGCAGTGAGTGCCCCCAAGAGGATACATCCTTGCACTTCAAACAATAATCTGAGTCATTGCTCAATGATTTAACTCCCCACATCGAAGGAAGCCGAAATACGCCAGTGAGCACATACATTGTAGCGTCAAATCCAACATTGGAGCACAAACTCCCGAATGCAACAAATCACATATCTGACAGAGGACGTTGTATGTGATGGGCATTCTGGTATGTGCAGTATCCCCTTGGCTTCGCTTTATACCACGCAGAATACATTGAAGTCTATACATACCAGAACTAGATTGGTCAGTAAGCGAGGCTTACGAAATAACCCCCGCGTGGGCCCAGGTACCCCTAAATATGTAAACAAAAACAATCCAACTATGTGGGCTTGTGACCTTCACTGGGCTTAGCGGGGGCGGCAATACGTGAATTTGTTACAGCGTGGTAGAGTTCCATTGGAGCAATGCGTGTGTGAAATGTGAAGCAGATCCAAGCAAGGAAATATAAGTTATAACCAACTTTTTCTCTGATGTTAAGTTTTGTATAGAGACTAAGTATATGACCTTGACCTCGAGATCAGCGGGGATTTATCACAGCATGATAGTAGAGCCTTAGAGGAATGCATGCATGAAATATTAAGAATTTTCGATGAAAGAAATAGAAGTTATAACATATTTGTCTGATGTTAAGTTTTGTTAAGATAATATGTCACCTTAAACATGGGATCAGTGTGGGTTGGGCGGTCGTAGATTTGTCACACCATAATGGTACAACCTTAGAGGAATGCATGTGTGAAATATTAAGAATTTTCCATGAAGGAAATAGAAGATATAAGTTAACTTATTTCTCTGATGTTAAGTTTTGTAAAGAGATCAAGTATTTGACCTTGACCTTGGAATCAGCGGGGGTCGGATGGTCGTGGGTTTGGCACAGCATGGTAGAAGAGCCTTACAGGAATCGATGTGTGAAATATTAAGCATTTTAGATGAAGGAAATAGAAGTTATAACATGTTTCTCTAATGTTAAGTTTTGTAAAGAGACTACGTATTTGACCTTGACATTGGGATCAGCGGGGGATGGACGGTCGTGGATTTGGCACAGCATGGTAGTAGAGTGTTACAGGAATGCATGAGTGAAAAAATGATCATTTTGGATGAAGGAAAAAGCGGACGGACGGACGGACGGACGGACGGAAACGGACGGACGGACGGACGGACGGACGGACGGACGGACGAACAAAGCATGCCGAACTACTTTCACTGCACATTAGTCTGTCTGTGGCTGCAGCTGGAGTCTCCAGTAACCGCCAGACTCGACCATAGTGCATGAGAATATGTACAGGTGAGTTTTTTTTAGTTTTATTACCACCAGCGACTATTATGACCGTAATCTTTGCAGCTTAGGTTCAGATCAGAATGAGCAGTCACATCAGGATCTAGACTGTTACCGACTGGATTCATCATTGTCTAAATGGATTAGCAACCCTGATCTTGTTCCATGCTCTCTTGGTAGCCTACAACATGTGTGTGTTGATTTCCACAATAATGTTGGGAGAATTGCTTGTTCTAACAGCTATAAGCTGATGATACAAGATATGATATAAACCGATATATCTGGGGTTCAAACTGACCAGCACACTAGCAAGTTACAAATTAAAATGTGCTGTTGATACATAATTACATGTAGCATATGTTATGTTACATACACATTGCAGAAATAAATATCTTCATTGCAAAACCTTACTTCAATTTCAAAGTCCGACTTGACACAAGGAATTTAGCTGAGTGTGAGTCCTGGCTGGGGAATGGACCTTACGACATATGCGACAGTGTAGCCCCAGATCAACCAGCGCATCCGTGCAGTCTGACCAGGGCCTATATTTGTCGTGTTTTGATTTCATCGAAGTAGTAACAATAATGATACCAGCAAAACGTCTCAACTTGAATCGTACTTAGTGCGTGTGCAAAAGGAAATATGTTTTGAGTCCAAGTTGGCGATTGCAAAAGTTTTATAAACTATCAACAGAGCTTCAGTCAAGGTGCGTAGGATTTTGTTATTTCTTCACTATGATAAGCTTATTATTTCTTACTGGAGCATAACATGATTCAGCTCTCAAGTACGGAGGGGGGCGGGGAGTGGGGGTGGGCAAAACGATACAAGAAGACCAAACCATGTAGGTCGGCATTCCGGGAAGGATGAACAACACCGATCGTTAAATTTACCCATCACATGCTCCCTCCTACCACCCATTCCCATGTTGGAATAAATTGGGGATAGTGTGTATAAACAGGTCATCAAACTTTGGTCAAGAGTACAACTACAGACGCAGTCAGTTTATTTGATACTGAATGAATGACAGTTAAATCGTTTGATTAGAAAAGTTTTATAAACTATCAACAGAGCTCAAGCTAAGGTGAGTAATTTTATCAATTCTGGATAACAACAAATGTCTGCACCAAAAAATGGCAAGTTGGGAGTCTCAATGATCTCAATGAGACGATTCTAAAGGACTCCTAACTTGCTATCTTTCATTGAGAAATAAGAATTTCGCCACCAAATCATGCACCTGACACGGAGCTCGATCTGTATCAATCTCAAGTCCGCGCAGTCTGATCAGGGCTAAGTTTTTTGAAGGAGTAACATTAATGATACCAGGAAAACGCTTTGCAAATTATACATATTTGGCCTTATTTGTATATGCGTATACTATGTACACAGTGATCCGTTATGAGACCAACCATGTAAGTAATTTGATACATTTCCACAGTTATCATAGTTCATGAAAAATATTTACATAATTTATGATTTTCTTCCGTACATGACAACGAATATTTATGACACTTCCAAAGCATATTGCAAGATGTCATCATTTACTAAAAAACACAAGACTGTTATAAATATTATTCTTTGAATATCGCGGATGCTATGAGCCGCGTCGGGAGAAAACCTGTCTTCGGGAATCTGACGACGTCACAAGATATGACGCCTTGAACTTAGCTGACGTAATTTCCGCCGAGATTTCCAATTATCGACGTTTGTCAGACCGCTATGTTAGGTTTGTTCCGTGGTGTTCAAAGTTATCTAACGAACAGAACAACAACGTACCTCGATTTTTATTCGAAACAGGCATATCTTATATATGTTTTTATTAACAATAATGGCGTAAAGCCGTAAGGATAATTTTCTTTTATTATTTTGCTTTTATTGGTATCATATACAATGTTTGTCTGTTGACGTGTGTTTTTTATGTTCATTTATTTTCACATAATAGTTTCTTTGACACAGTTTACAGATAACTGTCCACGTTAACTGTTATCGACCACCATTTACAGGTGAAAACTCTGTGTAAGCTACATGTTTTAATTACATATACATACAAATAATCGGTATCATATTTGTAGACCTATGTAACCTGGGCCCGGTTTCCCGCACAACTATACGTTTCAGATCTGGTTAAATCGAAGCAAATTTTCAGTCTATTGATCAATTCTTTCTTTCTAATACAATGTTTAAAATTAAAAATTAGCTCAACCTTTACCGATTTTAAGAAATAAATAAAAAAAACCAACAAAGCCATGGATGTTACGATTAGTATAGCGACAGATCAGTCTCATATGTGCATATGCGCCATCTGATCAGAACATACGATGTTCGCCACTCACTCACTGGGTGATCCTTTCTCGATCACCGACATAATATGAGTTGCATATCGTACATTTATTGCAGATATTGTAAGGTCCGGTTTTTTCTCACAATGTGGTCAAAGTACAGCTGTAAGCGGGACGATGTCGCGAACATTCGACGTTTCTGTTGTCTGAATATGAAAAGCTTCAATCTGAATGCACGCTAACATGTGTGTCATGTTAATATAAGAAATACGGTGGATGATATTTTCAAGGAACATGTTTGGGACATGTGACACGTACAACTACAATAATATCACATATCTCTCTTGAAATAAATACTGTTTAAACCAACTACAATAATACACAAAGTCAAGAACTAGACACAGTAACTGTGGGATGATATTTCAAGGATTGTCAAGTCGTGACACAAATACAATAAGACTGTGCGCACTAGCAATTGATATGGTTCTTCTAGTGTTGTTCGACGATTATCAAGGATCTCTTGACTTGCGGGTATTGTTATTATTTTATCTCTCCTCCCCTCTCATTTCTTCGTACTTTGGGACCCCCGTATTTTGAGTTGAGTCTTCAAAAGACAAACTGCTAGCGTAACACTCCCAAAACAAACACAAGTGGGTGGTAGGACAAGCTGATCACAAGCTGAGGTAACAACTGTCTCAAATATGTTTACCATAGCCAGTTTGGCCATGTGGCAGACTTCCACTCGCTACCCTTGAATGTGGTCTCCTAGTAGGCGAATGAGAGACTGCGATGCAGTAGAAATAACACGCAAGCGATGCAGGCTTTTGCTCTCACGCTATTCCAGTGATTGTGTACATAGTGCGTAACACATGACAGTACTGTAAGGGTGCCTGTCATCAGACATGAATACTGCCTTTCAGAGCAAACAGTTATTTATACCTACTTCTTTTTAAAAAACTAATTAAATGGGTATATTGTTTTCGTCACGGGTGCCCGTCCGTCTGTCCGTCCGTCATGTTTCGTGTAAGAAGTAAAACTGTTTAACCGTAATAGGTAGGGTCTTGAAACTTGGTGTGTGCCTTCCTTATGGTGTGTAGATGCGCAGTGAATTTTGATTTTTTATTCGAACCCCGGTCATGAATTATCTCCCCCTTTTCAACTTCGAATTTGGGAAACGTGGGTATATTGCGATGGCGCGCCATCGACTGTGCTCTAGTTGTAATGTAATTTAATGTTGAACGTATTGTTCTCCCCGTATGCGTGTGTATTTCCATTTCTATATGTTGAATTAAACGGTCTTGTAGACCTAATCAAACAATTAGTTAATGAATATACTTCCGTGGTTTTCTACAATTATAAATTGTTAAAACGCTCAATAAACACGACGTCAAAAAGAAGAAATCAGCACACTGAATCAGCGTACCTGTGCACGTTCATACTTGCTGGTACATGAACTTACCGGTTTGACTTTGTCGCTTTGCACATTCATGTGTTACCAAAAGACTCAAGCTCATCAGTCTTTACATTCATTATTCAATGCCAAACATGCTTCTAGTTCGATTATGTCAACTTGCAAACTGTTGTAAATGTTGGCGTATACTCTATCTGTAACGGTATGTACTGTAACGTCATTTACGTCGCATGACGTCGCTTTTACGTGACGTCTCTTTTGCTCAAACGACCTGCATTGTTAATGTGTTGTATAAACTATAATATGTTAATGAATATTGCAAATATCATGATCAACTAAAAAGCGGTAAATTCATCATACAAATACCATTTTCATAGCAACAAAATGTCATATTGACCAACAATTACCCGAAGACAGGTTTTCTCGCGACGCGGCTCCTATTATGTAATGAAATCAATGAGATAGACGGAATGGGCGAACCGTGCAGACCCTGATCAGACTGCGCGGATATGCAGGCTGATTTGGGTAGCGGAGTTGGTAGCATAGATCATAAGCCCCATTTCTCCGTCATGACAACATATGCCATATGTATGCATGTATGTCATAGATAATTGCAGGTTTTGTAATCGTGGTGCCATAATTATGTGCTCTTCATATTTACTGCTACATTTTGAATAAAATATAAAAATACAGCAAATATCTAGTACATATCTCTGATGTCGAATAATAACAAAAAAAGATTAGTATTTATTATATCTTCCCATTTTAGTTCAGAAACCAGACATATTTATTCTGTCCTATGCAGTGGTCAAGCCGCCTGGCCATTATCCATGCGCGGACACAAAATAGTTCTCACACGTCCAGTTTCATTTTCGCACATAAGGATTATGTTTGGCGATTTGGCTTCTTGTTAGTTTTCGTTTGTTTAATGGAATGCATACATATATCGATTCACCTTGGTGTATATAAATATTGAATACGATTTTATATTATAATGGTATCATAGATAGTATTTTGGCCCGCATATTCCTACGCCGTATTGGAACCATTTTGGCGGGATTTGGAGAGGTCTTCGGAACACATATTTTGGTAAAATCTTACTTTATTTTCACAATATATTTGTCGTTGGTCAACCGATTTTGACGGGAGAAAAGGCATTTTTGCATCTCTGATAATGATAAAATTGATTATAGCATTATTTATAGATTTTATTTGCGTTATAACATATTTAGAATTTAACTGGGAATTTCAGAATCTTATCATATCGCCTAATGGGACATTTGACCCGGTGTTAGGAACATTAAATCTGGTTGGTATCGGGGATGCAGACAGGTTTATTCCAGTATCTAGCTGTGAAACTCGGGTTTCCCAGACCCCACGTTTTCTTTGAAGTAGTAGGGTTTACAAATACCCGACTTTCTATGGGAGCGTACACCTAATGAAAGTTTCTACCCATTACCACAAGAGAACTCCCGCAACAATTCCCAAATGGAAGTTTGGTCATGCAAACTGGGAACTCTTCCATCAATTATGCACCACTAGGTTACATATCGATAAAAGTTTAGATACAAAAGACTATTACGATGAATTTGTGAGCACACTCTACGGAATAAGTAAAGAAAGCATACCACATACAAGTGGTAAAGCACATAATCGCCCAACCAATCCCTGGTGGACACCCACTTGCACAGAAGCCATTAAACACAGGGAAAATTGTCTGCAAAGATGAAAGTAAGCCTATAAATATCATGTACAACTAAAACAAAGAAGGCGAGAGGAATACTTGGAAGAGTCTAGCGTCTGAAACCATTAAAACAGCAAAAGAGAAAGGTTTGGCGAATTTTATATCAGCAATTACGAAAGATAAAACAAGTAAAGAAATCTAGAATTTATTTAATGGAGTAAAAGGCAACACAACAAATACCCCAATTATCACATGATAATAAATTAATATGCGATCAAAAACAAAATGCAGAGGTGCTCACAGATCATTGCAATAATATGTCTATTAACAGTAATTTAACATCTGAATTCAGAATAGAAAAAGATAAAAGAGACCCGCAAATACAAGCTAAGATAGACACACATACTCTGACACCCGACCTGAATACTGACTGCCTCAATAGGTTATTTATAATGTCGGAACTTAAAGCTGCCCTTAAAACCAAAAGAAAGTACTGCACCATGAGCAGATACAATACATTATAATATACTTAAACAATTACCACATGAATCAATGGAACAACTGCTCCTGCTAATAAATAAATCTTGGGCCGAAGGCTCCCTGCCGGACGCTTGGAAAGAGGCTACCATTATCCCAATAATCAAACCAAACAAGGGTGCAACTCTACCAGCCTCCTACCCAGCAAACACACAACGTAACCACAACGTTGCGCGAATGTCGTAATCAGGTTGCGTGTTCAACAAACTTTTTAGGTAGTTAAGGTAACGTTTTAATATTACGTTACCGTAAAAACGTTGCTACAACCAGCTTTAGGAAAGTGCCAATTACGTCCAATTTACGTTGTTAGTTTAACATTTGGTGACAACATCTTATCAACGTTGTCGCAAAAACGTTTCCACAATGACGTTGCTGCAACCAATTCTTTGGAAGCTCTAATTACGTAACATTTATGTTGTCATATGACGTTGCATGCGACTACATAATTACAACGTTATCTCCGAAACCTTGCCTCAATAACGTTGCTGCAACCAATTCTAGGAAAACTCATTACCTACTATTCACGTTGTCATAATACGTTGGGTGAAAACATCAAATCAACGTTGTCGCAAAAACATTTCCACAATAACGTTGCTACAACTATTTCTTTGGAAGGTCTTATTACGTAATATTTATGTTGTCATATGACGTTGCATGTGACTACGTAATTACAACGTCATTACCGAAACGTTTCCACAATAACGTTGCTGCAACCAATTCTAGGAAAACTCTCATTAAGTACTATTTACGTTGTCATATTACGTTGGGTGAAAACATCATCTCAACATTGTCGCAAAACCCTTTCCACAATAACGTTGCTGCAACTAATTCTTTGGAAGTTCTTAATATGTAATATTTATGTTGGCATATGACGTTGCATGTGACTACGTGATTACAACATTATTAACGAAACGTTGACGAAATAACTTTGCTGCAACCAATTATCAGAAAACTCTCATTACGTAGTCATATTACGTTGGGTGAACATATTTTATCAACGTTGTCGCAAAAACGTTTCCACAATAACGTTGCTGCAACCAATTCTTTGGAAGCTCTCATGACGTAACATTTATGTTGTCATATGACGTTGCATGTAACTACGAAATTACAACGTCATCACCGAAACGTTGCCGCAATAACGTTGCTGCAACCAATTATAGGAAAACTCTCTTCACGTACTATTCACGTTATCATATTACGTTGGGTGAAAACATAATTTCAACGTCGTTGCATAAACGTTTCCACAAGAACGTTGCTGCAACAAATTCTAGCAAAACTCTCTTCACGTACTATTCACTTTGTCATATTATTTTGGGTGAAAACATCCTCTCAACGTCTTCGCAACAACGTTTCCACAATAACGTTGCTGCAACCAATTCTTTGGAAGCTCTTATTACGTAATAATTATGTTGTCATATGACGTTGAATGTGACTTCGTGATTACAAAATATCACCGAAACGATGTCGCAATAACGTTGCTGCAACCAATTCTAGGAAAACTCTCATCACGTACTATTCATGTTGTCATATTACGTTGGGTGAAAACATCATCTGAACATCCTGAATGTTTTCATATAGTCAACATAAAATATTATCCCAACACTGAATTCAGGATTACAGTGATGAGAGCCACCTTCAGCAAGAGAGTCTGAAATCATGTGAAGAAAAGTCTGATGCGCCCTACCCTCTTGCAAATGCATAATATTTAGCAGGTTAAAACATTTTTAAAATTTCAAATCATGAAAAAAAGTGTGACATTAGTCTAAAAGAGGAACATTCTCATGCCTGGACTATTAATACTGAAAACTTTCACCCACGCATGTGTGACTGTGATTGGAGAAATGGGGCTTATGTGATTTATGACCAGTGTAGCTCCTCATTAAACAGCACACTCCTGTAGCCTGCTAACTATCTTCCTATATATTGCTTGTTAGAAGCATCAAAGGTGTTTCATTGATGAAATGGCGAACAGTGCAGATCATGATCAGACTGTGCAGATGTACAGGCTGATCTGGATCGACACTGGTCGCAAAATCCATAAGTACCATTTCTCCAGTCACAGCCATATAAATGAATTTATTGAGCTATACACTTTTAACATTCCAACTCTACTGGTTGAAGGGCGGAAAATGTAATTTATTTTTATTTCAAAGTGAACAAGAAACAAGGGAAAGCCACGAAGGACGGGTTTTCATAAATACTTAAACAGAAAAAGTTAACATAGAAAATTACTCAGTAATTGATTCAGATATGTAGGACAATGTTAAATGAATGGGATGGTACTTAACGGCCCATCACCACAACATAGTATCATTTAGGGCCAAGAAATTTAGATGAAGAAGAAATTAATAGTAAACAACTAGTATGTTAGATGTGGTAGTAATGCCAAATGAAGGTAATATGTTATGTAATGCACTTTCTTATGTACACGAATAGCCGATGATGTCCCAGTTTAGAGGTTGTAGCTGTGAAAACTAGTGATAATAGTAACGTCGGCCGTAGAGGTACATGCCCACGCAGTAGGTTATAATATAGTGATACAGATACTTTTGTATATTCTGTACGAATGACATGTTCATGCAAAATAAACATTGATTCACCACTACCCCACGCATTGATTGGCATTATTATACATTTATTTTACACGAAAATTTTCACACTGATATTAGGGGCGATAACCGTGTTTCCTTAAAATGTTAACGGACATTTCTATATATTCTCTGTATTTATTTTTTTATGTGCAATGATCATACTTTATAATCTGTCGAAAATATTATTTTTTCAGGTGACGCATTTCATTAGTATAAATAAGTAAAAAATAGCATGCCTCATTTGCATATGAAAATAGCCTGATACCAACGCGCGTCACTATCAGTAAAATAAATATTACTAAATGATTATATCTGTTTTCCGGGCACTTGTATTTTTTAGAACTGGTGGAATAGTGACACAATTATACACTTATTAAATTCCTATAAAGAACAGTTTGTGCTTACTGTGTGCATGTACCTTTAAGTATAAAGTGGCATAGAAAATGAGAAAAGAGTAGAGGTTGGTCATCATTTCAAATTAACAATATAATGCCGCTGAAATATGTTTCTGCCCATTGCAATTTTTTAAAATGATTGTGAGGCCCCACAAGGGGCAATTTAAATTTAAAAAAAAACTACAAAGCAAATGCTTCATTTAAATTCACACTTAAGGACAACAACAAATAATTAAGGACAACACTTAAGGACAGCACTGCAGCATGTACTATATATTAAGATTATATATATACATATACACTTTTCTATAGTTGTGCTTTATTGGCGGAAATCGACAATTCAAAATGTTTACCTCAATAACACATATGTTTCGATATTTGTGCTATAGACTTAGTTTTAGTGACAAATTACATGTTTGCAGGCAGGGTGGAAGTTGCAAATACCAGGACATGATATTACAACCTTCCCGTTGATTGCTTTAAAGATGGCCGCCATATCAAAGTGTTTTATTAGCAGTCTGTCATCTGTATATAGATAGCAAATACGTGTGATAAAAAAATACAGCTTGCACATTGATTACCCGATCAACCTGCATCATTCTACACACAAGTAAATTCCCCACACGGACTTAACACCAAGGTCCAGGTAATTTACTTTAATGTCTGTGTTGTCCTATACACTTAAGAACTTGTAAAGTTCGTATAGTCATTTGTGTTACCCTTCAACGAAGGCGTTCATGTTTGGCTGATCTATTTCCATTATCATTCTACATACTTCTGCACAATATGCCCCACGCCTCCTGACCCCAACGTCAAGGATATTCACTTATTTGTTATTGTCCTATGAACTTAGCGTTCCTTACGTTACCCATCATGGAGAGTTCATATATTGTTCTGATATCTTTCTAACATCGTCCTACATCATTGTGCATACAACAACCCACTCGCGCTTAACCCCAATTCCAATGTTATCCATGTATATCTTTGTTGTCCTAAGAACATAACATGTCTTAAAGTTCTTATAATTTACGTATGGCTTCATATTTAGTAAATTTACTTCTAACATCATTAAGTATCATTAATTCCAAATGAACCATAACCGTATTACCCAACTATTATGGTAATTCACTGAATATGTCTTTGTTGTCCGACAAACTTGACATTTCGTAAAGTTCATCTAATGTATGGTACCTTAATGAAATGTTATATGGCTGATATATATGTAACATCACATTGAATAATTCAGCCTACAATGTTCTACCACCGCCTAACCACACTGTCAATGTACTTTACTGTTGTCTCTGTAGTGGTATAAACTTAACATTTCGTAATTGTTTTCTAATGTCTCTTACTCTTATTGAAATGTTTTCATATAGGCGGCTGATACTTTCCTAACATCATCATGCATCAATCATCGTAACATCTTTCGCTCCTCTTAATCCCGATGTCGAAATTATTTACTATAAATAACTTTATTGTCATATAAACATTTCTTCCAACCTCTGTTAGTCTCATTGAAATGTTTTCATACTTGGCTGATGTTAGGCTGATAATTTTCATTGCCTGGATTTCTAGTTATCGTCCTTTGTCACAAAATACACTCGTTTTCTATGGCTGCTAGCGGGTGCATTTGTGTGCCGACATATAATTTCTAGCATTGGTAGAAATTATCAAAATCAAAACACTAGTAAAGGAAACAATACTAAACACAGTCCTGTGATGTATTCATAACCATGACAGTAAACAGACTCAGTGTCTGATTCATCATCAACATTATTCAGGCGGTAACCGACCGTTCTACAATGATAGACACCTGTGCATGAACGTGAGTTCTTCCTGTGCCATGTCCCTTTGTACAGCTGCAACTAATGCGTTGATTACTTATGTTCGGGATCGGTTGCAGAGTCGCTAGTACTGGTACTTGTTTTCATTTTGTCTTCTAGCTTACACCCATTTTATGTGGGTAGCAGCAGCGATTTGTCTGGAAAATTGCATTAATTGCATTCTCCAGACACGAGTTTGGTAATCATCATGTTTGGCATGTTTGGGATCTCTCTATTTGTATTTCCCTGTTCTATGTGAAGTAGCTTGACCTCTGTGAGTCATTGAAAGACTCATGCAATTTCAGATAAATGTTCCACTCAGTCGGTTTTCTGATGCCACATAACTGGCTTCGGGTATCGCAGCCGCTTATACTGTAGCATGAAGTGTAAGAATGTATTCTGATATTGCTCATTGCTCTGAATTCTGAGTAACATGTACACTAGCATCAGAACAGTTCAGCAACGCAATCCAGTAAATGAATGACAAAACAATATGTCCTTTACCAGACTGTGCAGATGCGCAGGTACCTGAAGTACTATAATGATCAAGAACAATACAAGCAGCTATATCGTATGTCGTCGAAGGACTGTAACTGGTATCTCATGTCATCTATTGACCAGTCCAGCGTCATATTATTCTACACATCCAGGAGGTCTTACCAGGGTAGTTATGGTTGTCAATAAGTCAGTAAATTATTATAATGCTTGTGGATCGCCAGCTGACAAAAGGCATCATGCGACGTTCGCAAACAATGCAGACCCTGAGCAGACTACACGGACGTACAGGCTGATTCTGGCTTATGCTAGTCGAAATTCAGCCACTGGAGTATTTGTACAGCCGTATTTAATTAATCGATGACGTCTCTTAAAAAAGGCAATCACCAGTACTATATATATATATATAGTGTGTGGTACTGTCGAACTACGAGTTCCTCCACTGTGTAAATATAAGGCATAAAACGCAGCCTCCCAAGGGCTTCACAAATTTTACAAAAAATACAATGGACATATTTGCGAATACCGGTAGAACCAATCACTGAACAAATCCCAACCATTTCATAAGCTCTACTATTTTGGATATACGAAACATACATGCAAGGGCCAGATAAACCTGACTATAAATGGACTTACATGATGCCGCCCAACTTCATCAATCCAATAACCAGATTTTAATTTAAAAAAAAGAAGAGAAAACATTTCATGATTACTTACTCTTCATACAGGAGTCAGATGATTCATCATGGAAGTCCCCAGAAAGGCACAGACACTTGTAAGTTGTCCCACTTTCCTCTACTAGACAACTGGAATTGTGTGTCTCACACTGGCCCACAGGACCATTCTGTATACATGTTTCACCATAGCTGTGTACTGAAAAATGTGTATAACATCAGGATCTCTGTAGTAGAACAGAAACGATGAACTTTCTATAACAACCACATTTTTGTGTTTCCAAGTACTCAATTGCTACAAAAATGACATTTTAACAATGGACATACTTTTTCCTCATACTGGCCTTTATTCACAGGTTTGACAGTATTTTCAAATGAAGAAAATGGGTAAGACCAACCGGTGAAACGTGCGACAAATAGTGAAAATAAGGCGAGTGCATGGGAGTGTCTTACCCACTCAACGAGGCGATCGCCACGAACGTCAAGGTTACCAAGGTCAATGTCACAATATTAGGCAGTCCAAAATGATCCAGGTCACGGTCACTAAGGTCAACGTTACACAACAGACACTAAGTGGATAACCATCAAAGTGAGGAGGGAAGCTATTTCTGAAGTTTGGTAATAATCCAACTAACAGATAAAAAGATATTCAACATTTGGACGTACTTAAACAATTATGGACACAAAGGTGACGGTCAATGTCACAAAAATACATTGGTTGGATAGCTATCAATGCGGGAAAGCTATTTATGAAATTTGTTAATGATATGACTAACGGATCATGAGATATTCAACATTTGGATGTATGTCCAAAATTGTTGACACCAAGGTGAAGGTAGGTCAAGGTCAGCCGAATTCCACTGGTAGATATCCATCAATGCGAAAAACCGTTGATGAAGTTTGGAGATGATCCGACTAAATTGTCAAGATATATTAAATGTTTGGATGTACGTCCAATTATTGACATGAAGGTTAATGTCACCGAATGAGACAATTGGTGGATAGCCATCAATGTGAGGAAGCTATTGATGAAGTTTGGTAAAGGATCCGACTAACGGATCAGCAGGTATTCAACATATTGAATGTATGTACACAAATATTGACACGAAGGTTAAGGTCACCAAGGTGAAATTGAAGGTCACCCGAATGACAGTGGGTGGATAGCCATCAATGTGAATGGAATGGTGCTTAACAGCCCACCAACAACAAGAAAATGTGGCCTGTCGGCACACAAATGCCACCGGTAAAATAATAGTAAAATAGTATTTTAGATGTGAAGTGGAGGATGTTATAATAATTCTTGTTTACTACACCCATTGGCCAATGTACATGTATAACCATGTCATGTGTTCAGGAAACATTCCGGAGGTTATTCACGATTTGTTCCTGACATAAACCTTTCTACAGGCCGTCATCTGCCTGCCCACCACAGGGACGATCGCTACATGTATATCATTGAACATGTTTTGGTCAGAGGATAACAACATGTACATTATGATTTTTCAATAATAAAGAATTTTGAATTCTCTATCACATGAATGTGCAGTTACCTTTAACTGTGCAATTCAGTCCAGGACCCCAAGTTACGTTAGTCTGACAAGTCATCACCACCGACCCACCATTCTAGCCCGATCTGCAGGTAGCAGTTGCTGTGGCTCCCAATGTTGGGTTTTCTTCCACAGTTAATGTGACATTGGCATTGCTAACAGTTGGTTGGGTACACTTCACAGAGGTACATATAAGTCCAGGACCCCAAGCTGTATCATTCTGGCATGTCATCTCCACATGGCCCACCATCGTAGCCTGATATACATGTAACATTTGCTGTAGCTCCAAATGTAGTGTTTCCTTCCACAGTTAATGTGAAATCGGCATTGCTAACAGATGGTTGGCTAAGATTCACCGGGATACAGGTAAGTGTAGGACCCCAAGTTGTGTCATTCTGGCATGTCATCTCCACCGGTCCACCATGGTAGCCCGATATACATGTAGCATTTGATGTAGCACCAACTGTAGTGTTTCCTTCCACAGTTAATGTGACATCTGCATTGCTAACAGATGGTTGGCTACAATTCACCGGGACACAGGTAAGTGTAGGACCCCAAGGTGTGTCATTCTGGCTTTCCACCGGTTCACCATCGTAGCCCGATATACATGTAGCATTTGCTGTAGCTCCAAATGTAGTGTTTCCTTCCACGGTTAATGTGACATCTGCATTGCTATCAGATGGTTTGCTACAATTCACCGGGACACAGGTAAGTGTAGGACCCCAAGTTCTGTCATTCTGGCATGTCATCTCCACCGGCCAACCATCGTAGCCTGATATACATGAAACTTGTGCTGTAGCTCCAAACGTAGTGTTTCCTTCCACGGTTAATGTGACATCTGCATTGCAAACAGATGGTTGGCTACAATTCACCGGGACACAGGTAAGTGTAGGACCCCAAGTTGTGTCATTCTGGCATGTCACTGTCATCTCCACCAGTCCACCATCGTACCCTGATATACAAGTAGCATTTGTTGTAGCTCCAAATGTAGTGTTTCCTTCCACAGTTAATGTGACATCTGCATTGCTACCAGATGGTTAGCTACAATTCACCTGGACACAGGTAAGTGTTGGACCCCAAGTTGTGTCATTCTGGCATGTCATCTCCACCGACCCACCATCGTAGCCTGATATACATGTAGCATTTGCTGTAGCTCCAAATGTAGCGTTTCCTTCCACGGTTAATGTGACATCAGCATTGCTAACAGATGGTTTGCTACAATTGACCGGGACACAGGTAAGTGTAGGACCCCAAGTTGTGTCATTCTGGCATGTCATCTCCACCGGTCCACCATCGTAGCCCGATGTACATGTAGCATTTGCTGTAGCTCCAAATGTAATGTTTCCTTCCACAGTTAATGTGACATCTGCATTGCTAACAGATGGTTGGCTACAATTCACCGCGACACAATAAGTGTTGGACCCCAAGTTTTGTCATTCTGGCATGTCATCTCCACCGACCCACCATCGTAGCCTGATACACATGTAGCATTTTCTGTAGCTCCAAATGTAGTGTTTCCTTCCACGGTTAATGTGACATCAGCATTGCTAACAGATGGTTGGCTACAATTCACTGGGACACAGGTAAGTGTAGGACCCCAAATTGTGTCATTCTGGCATGTCATCTCCACCAGTCCACCATCGTACCCTGATATACAAGTAGCATTTGCGGTAGCTCCAAATGTAGTGTTTCCTTCCACAGTTAATGTGACATTGGCATTGCTAACATATGGTTGGCTACAATTCACCGGGACACAGGTAAGTGTAGGACCCCAAGTCGTGTCATTTTGGCATGTCATCTCCACCAGTCCACCATCGTACCCTGATATACAAGTAGCATTTGCGGTAGCTCCAAATGTAGTGTTTCCTTCCACAGTTAATGTGACATCGGCATTGCTAACATATGGTTGGCTACAATTCACCGGGACACAGGTAAGTGTAGGACCCCAAGTCGTGTCATTCTGGCATGTCATCTCCACCGGTCCACCATCGTAACCCGATATACATGTAGAATTTGCTGTAGCTCCAAATGTAGTGTTTTCTTCCACAGTTAATGTGACATCTGCATTGCTAACAGATGGTTTGCTACAATTGACCGGGACACAGGTAAGTGTAGGACCCCAAGTTGTGTCATTCTGGCATATTATCTCCACCAGCAAACCATTGTAGCCTGATATACATGAAACATGTGCTGTAGCTCCAAACGTAGTGTTTTCCTTCCACAGTTAATGTGACATCTGCATTGCTAACAGATGGTTGGCTACAATTCACCGGGACACAGGTAAGTGTAGGACCCCAAGTTGTGTCATCCTGGCATGTCAATGTCATCTCCACCAGTCCACCATCGTAGCCCTATATACATGTAGCATTTGCTGTAGCTCCAAATGTAGTGTTTTCTTCCACGCTTAATGTGACATCGGCATTGCTAAAAGATGGTTGGCTACAATTCACCGGGACACAGGTAAGTGTAGGACCTCAGGTTGTGTCATCCTTGCATGTCAATGTCATCTCCACCGGTCCACCATCGTAGCCCTATATACATGTAGCATTTGCTGTAGCTCCAAATGTAGTGTTTTCATCCACGCTTAATGTGACATCGGCATTGCTAAAAGATGGTTGGCTACAATTCACCGGGACACAGGTAAGTGTAGGACCCCAGGTTGTGTCATTCTGTCATGTCATCTCCACCGGTTCACCATCGTAGCCCGATATACATGTAGCATTTGCTGTCGCTCCAAATGTAGTGTTTCCTTCTACAGTTAATGTGACATCTGCATTGCTAACATATGGTTGGCTACAATTCACCGGGACACAGGTAAGTGTAGGACCCCAAGTTGTGTCATTCTGGCATGTCATCTCCACCGTTTCACCATCGTAGCCTGATATACAGTGCAGTCTCCGTTTTTGTTCCACCGTAGACAACACTTGCAAACTCAACGCGAACGCAACGCGAACGCAAGGGTTTGCTGTAGCGTTGTATACGTTGCTTAAACGTATAATACGGTTCGTACACGTGTAATACACATTGTCAAACCGTTTAGTTTAATAGCGTTGTATACGTTGTTTAAACGTATAATACGGTTCGTACACGTGTAATACACATTGTCAAACCGTTTAGTTGTAAAGCATGTAA
>CM055277.1:45178322-45262415 GCA_029237695.1 Conchocele bisecta
TTACATGCTTTACAACTAAACGGTTTGACAATGTGTATTACACGTGTACGAACCGTATTATACGTTTAAACAACGTATACAACGCTTTTAAACTAAACGGTTTGACAATGTTTATTACACGTGTACGAACCGTATTATACGTTTAAACAACGTATACAACGCTACAGCAAACCGTTGCGATCGCGTTGCGTTCGCGTTGATTCTGCAAGTGTTGTCTACGGTGGAACAAAAACGGAGACTGCACTGTATATCAGGCTATGGTGAAACAGTGGAGATGACATGCCAGAATGACACAACTTGGGGTCCTACACTTACCTGTGTCGCGTTGAATTGTAGCCAACCATATGTTAGCAATGCCGATGTCACATTAACTGTGGAAGGAAACACTACATTTGGAGCTACAGCAAATGCTACATGTATATCAGGCTACGATGATGGACTGGTGGAGATGACATTGACATGCCAGAATGACAGCACTTGGGGTCCTACACTTACCTGTGTCCCGGTGAATTGTAGCCAAACATCTGTTAGCAATGCAGATGTCACATTAACTGTGGAAGAAAAGCACTACATTTGGAGCTACAGCAAATGCTACATGTATATCAGGCTACGATGGTGGACCGGTGGAAATGACATGCCAGAATGACACAACTTGGGGTCTTACACTTACCTGTGTCCCGGTGTATTGTAGCCAACCATATGTTAGCAATGCCGATGTCACATTAACTGTGGGAGGAAACACTACATTTGGAGCCACAGCAAATGCTACATGTATGATGGTGGACCGGTGGAGATGACATGCCAGAATGACACGACTTGGGGTCCAACACTTACCTGTATCCCGGTAAATTGTAGCAAACCATCTGTTAGAAATGCATATGTCACATTAACTGTAGAACGAAATACTACATTTGGAGCAACAGCAAATGCTACATGTATATCAGGCTACGATGATGGACTGATGGAGATGACATTGACATGCCAGAATGACAGCACTTGGGGTCCTACACTTACCTGTGTCCCGGTGAATTGTAGCCAACCATCTGTTAGCAATGCAGATGTCACATTAACTGTGGAAGGAAACATTATATTTGAAGCCACAGCAAATGCTACATGTATATCGGGCTACGATGGTGGGTCGGTGGAGATTACATGCCAGAATGACACAACTTGGGGTCCAACACATACCTGCGTCCAGGTGAATTGTAGCCAACCATATGTTAGCAATGCAGATGTCACATTAAGCGTGGACGAAAACACTACATTTGGAGCTACAGCAAATGCTTCATGTATATCGGGCTACGATGGTGAACCGGTGGAGATGACATGCCAGAATGACACAACCTGGGGTCCTACACTTATCTGTGTCCCGGTGAATTGTAGCCAACCATCTGTTAGCAATGCCGATGTCACATTAAGCGTGGACGAAAACAAACACTACATTTGGAGCTACAGCAAATGCTACATGTATATCGGCCTACGATGGTGAACCGGTGGAGATGACATGCCAGAATTACACAACCTGGGGTCCTACACTTACCTGTGTCCCGGTGAATTGTAGCCAACCATCTGTTAGCAATGCCGATGTCACATTAAGCGTGGACGAAAACACTACATTTGGAGCTACAGCAAATGCTACATGTATATCGGGCTACGATGGTGGACTGGTGGTGATGACATTGGCATGCCAGGATGACACAACTTGGGGTCCTACACTTACCTGTGTCCCGGTGAATTGTAGCCAACCATCTGTTAGCAATGCAGATGTCACATTAACTGTGGAAGGAAACACTACGTTTGAAGCTACAGCACATGTTTCATGTATATCAGGCTACAATGGTTTGCCGGTGAAGATAACATACCAGAATGACACAACTTGGGGTCCTAGCAATGCCGATGTCACATTAACTGTGGAAGGAAACACAACATTTCGAGCTACAGCAAATGCTACATCTATATCAGGCTACGATGGTGGACCGGTGGAGATGACATGCCAGAATGACACAACTTGGGGTCCTGCACTTACATGTGTCCCGGTGAATTGTAGCCAACCATCTGTTAGCAAGGCTGATGTCACATTAACCGTGTAAGGAAACACTACATTTCGAGCTACAGCAAATGCTACATGTATATCGGGCTACGATGATGGACCGGTGGAGATGACATGCCAGAATGACACAACTTGGGGTCCTACACTTACCTGTGTCCCGGTGAATTGTAGCCAACCATATGTTAGCAATGCCGATGTCACATTAACTGTGGAAGGAAACACTACATTTGGCGCTACAGCAAATGCTACATGTATATCAGGGTACGATGGTGGACTGGTGGATGACACAACTTGGGGTCCTACACTTACCTGTGTCCCAGTGAATTGTAGCCAACCATCTGTTAGCAATGCTGATGTCACATTAACTGTGGAAGGAAACACTACATTTGGAGCTACAGCAAATGCTACATGTATATCAGGCTACGATGGTGGGTCGGTGGAGATGACATGCCAGAATGACACAACTTGGGGTCCAACACTTACCTGTGTCCAGGTGAATTGTAGCCAACCATCTGTTAGCAATGCCGATGTCACATTAACTGTGGAAAGAAACACTACATTTGGAGCTACAGCAAATGCTACATGTATATCAGGCTACGATGGTGGACTGGTGGAGATGACATGTCAGAATGACACAACTTGGGGTCCTACACATACCTGTATCACGATGAATTGTAGCCAACCATCTGTTAGCAATGCCGATGTCACTTTAACTGTGGAAGGAAACATTACATTTGGAGTTACAGCAAATGCTACATGTATATCGGGCTACGATGGTGGACCGGTGGAGATGACATGCCACAATGACACAACTTGGGGTCCTACATTTACCTGTGTCCCGGTGAATTGTAGCCAACCATATGTTAGCAATGCCGATGTCACATTAACTGTGGAAGGAAACACTACATTTCGAGCTACAACAAATGCTACATGTATACTGAGCAAAACTAGAAACGTCCCTCCATGTTTAAGGAAAGATTCATCAAAAACCAAAAGGGTTACTTTTAAAAATCAAAATGGAAAAACAAGTTCATTCATTTCTGTATCAAAGCCAATAAATTGCATATGGATATCTTGTTAAATATTCGAGAGATAACCGGCCAAGGGCGGTAGGGGTCAAAATCAAAAATCACAAAAACTCAGAAATGTGTTACTTAATGTTTAGAGATGGAATTTCAATAAGTAATGTGGCAAATTCAGTAAATATCGTTAGTACCGAGTGTGGCCACCATTTGCATGAATGCATGCAATGATCCTACGCCGCATCGACGTGACGTAACGCAATACCAGTGCGTTGGGCAAATTCCTCCATTCCCGTTGTAACGCCCGTGTAAGATCGCGAACATTGTCAATCTGATGGTTAGCTCGTGCTTTTGCGGCCCAGCTCATCCCATATGTGCTCAATGGGATTGAGATCCGGGGAGACCGCGGGCCATGGCATGACGTCGACGTTGTTTTGCTGTAAGTATTGAGTGGTGACCCTGGCTACGTGAGGGCGGGCATTGTCGTGCATCAATGTCACACCAGGACCATGCTGACGGATAAATGGTAAGGCATGTGCATTTAGCACATCTGCAACATAACGTTGTGCATTGATGTTGCCCTGTACAACAACCAAATTTGTCTTCCGGTTTCCCATGATCCCACCCCAGACCATTACGCTCCCTCCCCCAAACCTGTTCTTCTCAACAATGCAACAATCGGTGAATCTTTCATGTTTACGCCTGTATACCCGTAATCTTCCGTCAGCATGACTAACTGTGAACCGAGATTCATCGGTGAACAAAACTCGGTTCCAGTCAGCCCTTCTTCTCCAGTTCAGATGACGTCGCGCCCATAACAGTCTGGCATCACGGTGACGTTGGGTCATTATCTGACCAGTGTACGGCGGCGTGCCCGGATTGGTTGGGCGTTACGACGTAACCGGTTGCGAATGGTCTGCCCTGAGACACCGTATCGCCTAGCAGTGACTGTGGCTGCCAATCGACGTTGACGTAAGTGCGTCAACGTAATGTAACGATCGGCTCTAGCCGTCGTTACACGAGGCCTACCAGGTCGCTGCCGGTCGTGAACAGCCCCAGTCTGCTGGTACCGGGCTGCAAGACGATCAATCGTCTTCCGACAGCAACCAAACCGAGGCGCGACCGCCCTGGCGGCCATCCCACCCGCAAGCATCCCAATTGCCTGATTTCGCTCGTTTTCGGAAAGCCGTGGCATATCGAAAACAGCGAAAAATTAAAAAAGTTTTTTAATTTTCCGAATAGCCCCTATCGCATGAATGGTACGACATGAACTGAATCACCTTATCGATGACAAGTATAGCGTGCACGTGCAAAAAGTGGAAATCAACGTTCCGGTCACTGGCCGCTATGTAAACCGTGTGTATCGGCTAAACTCTACACGATCGTATTCTGAACATCGCCACGGTTTAAAATACATGTACTTTGAACATGTGGTACATACAAAGACAGAGCTACACCGGCTATAAAAACAGGGACGTTTCTAGTTTTGTTGAGTATATATAGGCTAGCATGGTGACTGTGGTAGGATGGACATGACATGCCAGATGACACAAATTGTCTACATGCCAGAATGACACAACTTGGGGTCCTACACTTACCTGTGACCCGATGAATTGTAGCCAACCATCTGTTAGCAAAGCAGATGTCACATTAACTGTGGAAGGAGACACTACAGTTGGAGCTACAGCAAATGCTACATGTATATCAAGTTACGGTGGTGGACTGGTGGAGATGACATTGACATGCCAGAATGACACAACTTGGGGTCCTACACTTACCTGTGTCCCGGTGAATTGTAGCCAACCATCTGTTAGCAATGCAGATGTCACATTAACTGTGGAAGGAAACACTACAGTTGGAGCTACAGCAAATGCTACATGTATATCGGGCTACGATGGTGGACCGGTGGAGATGACATGTCAGAATGACACAACTTGGGGTCCTACACTTACCTGTATCCCGGTGAATTGTAGCCAACCATCTGTTTGCAATGCCGATTTCACATTAACTGTGGAAGGAAACACTACAGTTGGAGCTACAGCAAATGTTACATGTATATCAGGCTACGATGGTGGGTCGGTGGTGATGACTTGTCAGACTAACGTAACTTGGGGTCCTGGACCGAATTGCACAGTTAAAGGTAACTGCACATTCATGTGATAGAGAATTAAAAATTATTTATTGTTGAAAAATCATAATGTACATATTGTTATCCTCTGACCAAAACAAGTTCAGTGATATACATGTAGCGATCGTCCCTGTGGTGGGCAGGCAGATGACGGCCTGTAGACAGGTTTATGTCAGGAACAAATCGTGAATAACCTCTGGAATGTTTCCTGAACACATGACATGGTTATACATGTACATTGACCAATGGGTGTAGTAAACAATAATTATTATAACATCCTCCACTTCACATCTAAAATACCATTTTACTATTATTTTACCGGTGGCATTCGTGTGCCGACAGGCCACATTTTCTTGTTGTTGGTGGGCTGTTAAGCACCATTCCATTCACATTGATGGCTATCCACCCACTGTCATTCGGGTGACCTTCACTTTCACCTTGGTGACCTTAACCTTCGTGTCAATATTTGTGTACATACATTCAATATGTTGAATACCTCCTGATCCGTTAGTCGGATCCTTTACCAAACTTCATCAATAGCTTCCTCACATTGATGGCTATCCACCAATTGTCTCATTCGGGTGACATTAACCTTCATGTCAATAATTGGACGTACATACAAACGTTTAATATATCTTGACAATTTAGTCGGATCATCTCCAAACTTCATCAACGGTTCTTCGCATTGATATCTACCATTGGAATTCGGCTGACCGTGACCTACCTTCACCTTGGTGACAACCATTTTGGACATACATCCAAATGTTGAATATCTCATGATCCGTTAGCCATATCATTAACAAATTTCATAAATAGCTTTCCCGCATTGATAGCTATCCAACCAGTGTATTTTTGTGACATTGACCGTCACCTTTGTGTCCATAATTGATTATGTACGTCCAAATGTTGAATATCTTTTTATCTGTTAGTCGGATCATTACCAAACTTCAGAAATAGCTTCCCTCCTCACTTTGATGGTTATCCACTTAGTGTCTGTTGTGTAACGTTGACCCTAGTGACCGTGACCTGGATCATTTTGGACTGCCTCATATTGTGACATTGACCTTGGTGACCTTGACGTTCGTGGCGATCGCCTCATTGAGTGGGTAAGACACTCCCATGCACTCGCCTTATTTTCACTATTTTTCGCACGTTTCAACGGTTGGTCTTACCCATTTTCTTCATTTGAAAATACTGTCAAACCTGTGAATAAAGGCCAGTATGAGGAAAACTTTGTTAAAATGGTCATTTTTGTAGCAATTGAGTACTTGGAAACACAAAAACGTGGTTGTTATAGAAAGTTCATCGTTTCTGTTCTGCTACAGAGATCCTGATGTTATACACATTTTTCAGTAAACAGCTATGGTGAAACATGTCTACAGAATGGTCCTGTGGGCCAGTGTGAGACACACAATTCCTGTTGTCTAGTAGAGGAAAGTGGGACAACTTACAAGTGTCTGTGCCTTTCTGGGGACTTCCATGATGAATCATCTGACTCCTGTATGAAGAGTAAGTAATCATGAAATGTTGCCATGTTTTCTCTTCTTTTTTTTAAATTAAAATCTGGTTATTGGATTGATGAAGTTGGGCGGCATCATGTAAGTCCATTTATAGTCAGGTTTATCTGGCCCTTTCATGTATGTTTCGTATATCCAAAATAGCAGAGCTTATGAAATGGTTGGGATTTGTTCTACCGGTATTCGCAAATATGTCCATTGTATTTTTTGTAAAATTTGTGAAGCCCTTGGGAGGCTGCGTTTTATGCCTTATATTTACACAGTGGAGGAACTCGTAATTCGACAGTACCACACACTATATATATATATATAGTACTGGTGATTGCCTTTTTTAAGAGACGTCATCGATTAATTAAATACGGCTGTACAAATACTCCAGTGGCTGAATTTCGACTAGCATAAGCCAGAATCAGCCTGTACGTCCGTGTAGTCTGATCAGGGTCTGCATTGTTTGCGAACGTCGCATGATGCCTTTTGTCAGCTGGCGGTCCACAAGCATTATAATAATTTACTGACTTATTGACAACCATAACTACCCTGCTAAGACCTCCTGGATGTGTAGAATAATATGACGCTGGACTGGTCAATAGATGACATGAGATACCAGTTACAGTCCTTCGACGACATACGATATAGCTGCTTGTATTGTTCTTGATCATTATAGTACTTCAGGTACCTGCGCATCTGCACAGTCTGATAAAGGACATATTGTTTTATCATTCATTTACTGGATTGCGTTGCTGAGCTGTTCTGATGCTAGTGTACATGTTACTCAGAATTCAGAGCAATGAACAATATCAGAATACATTCTTACACTTCATGCTACAGTATAAGCGGCTGCGACACCCGAAGCCAGTTATGTGGCATCAGAAAACCGACTGACTGCAACATTTATCTGAAATTGCATGAGTCTTTCAATGACTCACAGAGGTCAAGCTACTTCACATAGAACAGGGAAATACAAATAGAGAGATCCCAAACATGCCAAACATGATGATTACCAAACTCGTGTCTGGAGAATGCAATTAATGCAATTTTTCAGACAAATCGCTGCTGCTACCCACATAAAACGGGTGTAAGCTAGAAGACAAAATGAAAACAAGTACCAGTACTAGCGACTCTGCAACCGATCCCGAACATAAGTAATCAACGTATTAGTTGCAGCTGTACAAAGGGACATGGCACAGGAAGAACTCGCGTCCATGCACAGGTGCCTATCATTGTAGAACGGTCGGTTACCGCCTGAATAATGTTGATGATGAATCAGACACTGAGTCTGTTTACTGTCATGGTTATGAATACATCACATGACTGTGTTAAGTATTGTTTCCTTTACTAGTGTTTTGATTTTGATAATTTCTACCAATGCTAGAAATTATATGTCGGCACACAAATGCACCCGCTAGCAGCCATAGAAAACGAGTGTATTTTGTGACAAAGGACGATAACTAGAAATCCAGGCAATGAAAATTATCAACCTAACATCAGCCAAGTATGAAAACATTTCAATGAGACTAACAGAGGTTGGAAGAAATGTTTATATGACAATAAAGTTATTTATAGTAAATGATTTCGACATCGGGATTAAGAGGAGCGAAAGATGATTGATGCATGATGATGTTAGGAAAGTATCAGCCGCCTATATGAAAACATTTCAATAAGAGTAAGAGACATTAGAAAACAATTACGAAGTGTTAAGTTTATACCACTACAGAGACAAAAGTAAAGTACATTGACAGTGTGGTTAGGCGGTGGTAGAACATTGTAGGCTGAATTATTCAATGTGATGTTACATATATATCAGCCATATAACATTTAATTAAGGTACCATACATTAGATGAACTTTACAAAATGTCAAGTTTGTCGGACAACAAAGACATATTCAGTGAATTACCATAATAGTTGGGTAATACGGTTATGGTTCATTTGGAATTAATGATACTTAATGATGTTAGAAGTACATTTACTAAATATGAAGCCATACGTAAATTAGAAGAACTTTAAGACATGTTATGTTCTTAGGACAACAAAGATATACATGGATAATATTGGAATTGGGGTTAAGCGCGAGTGGGTTGTTGTATGCACAATGATGTAGGACGATGTTAGAAAGATATCAGAACAGTATATGAACTCTCCATGATGGGTAACGTAAGGAATGCTAAGTTCATAGGACAACAACAAATAAGTGAATATCCTTGACGTTGGGGTCAGGAGGCGTGGGGCATATTGTGCAGAAGTATGTAGAATGATAATGGAAATAGATCAGCCAAACATGAACGCCTTCGTTGAAGGGTAACACAAATGACTATACGAACTTTACAAGTTCTTAAGTGTATAGGACAACACAGACATTAAAGTAAATTACCTTGACCTTGGTGTTAAGTCCGTGTGGGGAATTTACTTTTGTGTAGAATGATGCAGGTTGATCGGGTAATCAATGTGCAAGCTGTATTTTTTTATCACACGTATTTGCTATCTATATACAGATGACAGACTGCTAATAAAACACTTTGATATGGCGGCCATCTTTAAAGCAATCAACGGGAAGGTTGTAATATCATTTCCTGGTATCTGCAACTCCCACCCTGCTTGCAAACATGTAATTTGTCACTAAAACTAAGTCTATAGCACAAATATCGAAACATATGTGTTATTGAGGTAAACATTTTGAATTGTCGATTTCCGCCAATAAAGCACAACTATAGAAAAGTGTATATGTATATATATATTCTTAATATATAGTACATGCTGCAGTGCTGTCCTTAAGTGTTGTCCTTAATTATTTGTTGTTGTCCTTAAGTGTGAATTTAAATGAAGCATTTGCTTTGTAGGTTTTTTTTAAATTTAAATTGCCCCTTGTGGGGCCTGACAATCATTTTAAAAAATTGCAATGGGCAGAAGCATATTTCAGCAGCATTATATTGTTAATTTGAAATGATGACCAACCTCTACTCTTTTCTAATTTTCTATGCCACTTTATACTTAAAGGTACATGCACACTCAGTAAGCACAAACTGTTCTTTATAGGAATTTAATAAGTGTATAATTGTGTCACTACTCCACCAGTTCTAAAAAATACAAATGCCCGGAAAACAGATATAATCATTTAGTAATATTTATTTTACTGATAGTGACGCGCGTTGGTATCAGGCTATTTTCATATGCAAATGAGGCATGTTATTTTTTACTTATTTATACTAATGAAATGCGTCACCTGAAAAAATAATATTTTCGACAGATTATAAAGTATGATCATTGCACATAAAAAAATAAATACAGAGAATATATAGAAATGTCCGTTAACATTTTAAGGAAACACGGTTATCGCCCCTAATATCAGTGTGAAAATTTTCGTGTAAAATACATGAATAATAATGCCAATCAATACGTGGAGTAGTGGTGAATCAATGTTTATTTTGCATGAAAATGTCATTCGTACAGAATATACAAAAGTATCTGTATCACTATATTGTAACCTACTCCGTGGGCATGTACCTCTACGGCCGACGTTACTATTATCACTAGTTTTCACAGCTACAACCTCTAAACTGGGACATCATCGGCTATTCGTGTACATAAGAAAGTGCATTACATAACATATTACCTTCATTTGGCATTACTACCACATCTAACATACTAGTTGTTTACTATTAATTTCTTCTTCATCTAAATTGCTTGGCCCTAATTGATACTATGTTGTGGTGATGGGCCGTTAAGTACCATCCCATTCATTTAACATTGTCCTACATATCTGAATCAATTACTGAGTCATTTTCTATGTTAACTTTTTCTGATTAAGTATTTATGAAAACCCGTCCTTCGTGGCTTTCCCTTGTTTCTTGTTCACTTTGAAATAAAAATAAATTACATTTTCCGCCCTTCAACCAGTAGAGTTGGAATGTTAAAAGTGAATAGCTCAATAAATTCATTTATATGGCTGTGACTGGAGAAATGGTACTTATGGATTTTGCGACCAGTGTCGATCCAGATCAGCCTGTACATCTGCACAGTCTGATCATGATCTGCACTGTTCGCCATTTCATCAATGAAACACCTTTGATGCTTCTAACAAGCAATATACATGTAGATAGTTAGCAGGCTACAGGAGTGTGCTGTTTGATGAGGAGCTACACTGGTCATAAATCCCATAAGCCCCATTTCTCCAATCACAGTCACACATTCGTGGGTGAAAGTTTTCAGTATTAATAGTCCAGGCATGAGAATGTTCCTCTATTAGACTAATGTCACACTTTTTTTCATGATGTGAAATTTTAAAAATGTTTAACCTGCTAAATATTATGCATTTGCAAGATGAAAAAAAAAAAAAGTAGGGCGCATCAGACTTTTCTTCAGATGATTTCAGACTTTCTTGCTGAAGGTGGCTCTCATCCCTGTAATACTGAATTCAGTGTTGGGATAATATTTTATGTTGACTATATGAAAACTTTCATGATGTTGAGATGATGTTTTCACCCAACGTAATATGACAACATGAATAGTACGTGATGAGAGTTTTCCTAGAATTGGTTGCAGCAACGTTATTGCGACAACGTTTCGGTGATATTTTGTAATCACGAAGTCACATTAAACGTCATATGACAACATAATTATTACGTAATAAGAGCTTCCAAAGAATTGGTTGCAGCAACGTTATTGTGGAAACGTTGTTGCGAAGACGTTGAGAGGATGTTTTCACCCAAAATAATATGACAAAGTGAATATTACGTGAAGAGAGTTTTCCTAGAATTTGTTGCAGCAACGTTCTTGTGGAAACGTTTATGCAACGACATTGAAATTATGTTTTCACCCAACGTAATATGATAACGTGAATAGTACGTGAAGAGAGTTTTCCTAGAATTGGTTGCAGCAACGTTATTGCGGCAACGTTTCGGTGATGACGTTTTAATTTCGTAGTCACATGCAACGTCATATGGCAACATAAATGTTACGTCATGAGAGCTTCCAAATAATTGGTTGCGGCAACGTTATTGTGGAAACGTTTTTGCGACAACGTTGATAAAATATGTTCACCCAACGTAATATGACTACGTAATGAGAGTTTTCTGATAATTGGTTGCAGCAAAGTTATTTCGTCAACGTTTCGTTAATAACGTTGTAATCACGTAGTCACATGCAACGTCATATGCCAACATAAATATTACGTATTAAGAACTTCCAAAGAATTAGTTACAGCAACGTTATTGTGGAAAGGGTTTTGCGACAATGTTGAGATGATTTTTTGTTTTTCACCCAACGTAATATGACAACGTAAATAGTACGTAATGAGAGTTTTCCTAGAATTGGTTGCAGCAACGTTATTGTGGAAACGTTTCGGTAATAACGTTGTAATTACGTAGTCACATACAACGTCATATGACAACATAAATATTACGTAATAAGACCTTCGAAAGAAATAGTTGTAGCAACGTTATTGTGGAAATGTTTTTGCGACAACGTTGATTTGATGTTTACACCGAACGTATTATGACAACGTGAATAGTATGTAATGAGTTTTCCTAGAATTGGTTGCAGCAACGTTATTGAGGCAACGTTTCGGAGATAACGTTGTAATTATGTAGTCGCATGCAACGTCATATGACAACATAAATGTTACGTAATTAGAGCTTGCAAAGAATTGGTTCCAGCAACGTTATTGTGGAAACGTTTTTGAGACAACGTTGATAAGATGTTGTCACCAAATGTTAAACTAACAACGTAAATTGGACGTAATTGGCACTTTCCTAAAGCTGGTTGTAGCAATGTTTTTACGGTAACGTAATATTAAAACGTTACCTTAACTACCTAAAAACGTTGTTGAACACGCAACCTGATTACGACATTCGCGCAACGTTGTGGTTACGTTGTGTGTTTGCTGGGTAGGAGGCTGGTAGAGTTGCACCCTTGTTTGGTTTGATTATTGGGATAATGGTAGCCTCTTTCCAAGCGTCCGGCAGGGAGCCTTCGGCCCAATATGTATTTATTAGCAGGAGCAGTTGTTCCATTGATTCATGTGGCAATTGTTTAAGTATATTATAATGTATTGTATCTGCTCATGGTGCAGTACTTTCTTTTGGTTTTAAGGGCAGCTTTAAGTTCCGACATTATAAATAACCTATTGAGGCAGTCAGTATTCAGGTCGGGTGTCAGAGTATGTGTGTCTATCTTAGCTTGTATTTGCGGGTCTCTTTTATCTTTTTCTATTCTGAATTCTGATGTTAAATTACTGTTAATAGACATAGTATTGCAATGATCTGTGAGCACCTCTGCTTTTTGTTTTTGATCGCATATTAATTTATTATCATGTGATAATTGGGGTATTTGTTGTGTTGCCTTTTACTCGATTAAATAAATTCCAGATTTCTTTACTTGTTTTATCTCTCGTAATTGCTGATATAAAATTCGCCAAACCTTTCTCTTTTGCTGTTTTAATGGTTTCAGACGCTAGACTCTTCCAAGTATTCCTCTCGCCTTCTTTGTTTTAGTTGTACATGATATTTATAGGCTTATTTCCATCTTCGCAGACAATTTTCCCTTGTGTTTAATGGCTTCTGTGCAAGTGGGTGTCCACCAGGGATTGGTTGTGCGATTATGTGCTTTACCACTTGTATATGGTATGCTTTCTTTACTTATTCCGTAGAGTGTGCTCACAAATTCATCGTAATAGTATTTTGTATCTAAACTTTTATCGATATGTAACCTAGTGGTGCATGGTTGATGGAAGAGTTCCCAGTTTGCATGACCTAACTTCCATTTGGGAATTGTTGCGGGAGTTCTCTTGTGGTAATGGGTAGAAACTTTAGTAAAGATCGGATAATTATCGCTGCCTAGTGTTAAGTTGTGGATGGTCCACGAGGCCAAGGAAGCTAGAGCTGGTGTAGCTAATGTGATGTCTGGTGCAGATCCTATACTTTTAGCCCTTTGCAGATGGGATGAGTCGTATGTTTCGGAGCCATTATTTAGAATAACGTAATTAGTATTATCTAGGAATGTCATACTTTCATCGCCTATTTTGTTTACTTTATTAAAATAATGCATGTCCCAAAGTGGAGTATGTCCGTTAAAGACACCCAATATAAGTGTTTTGTTAATAACTTGTTGTATTACATTGTATACGTTTTGTAGAAGGTTTTTGGTTTTATTAATACTCGGATGTTCAGAATGTCAATGTTGCCTTTACTGCTTAATATGTTAACTCCCTAGTATAGGATATTATTGTTTTCTTTAAGATGACTTGTTTTAAATTTTATGCTTGATATACCATTTTTCACGAATATGCCTACACCGCTTCCTTTGGTTGAGTTCGTTGTGTGCGATTTCAGATTATACCCTGCATATATGTAATGTTGTAGGTTTTGGCATTTACCGTAGGCATACTACATCGCGTGACATGATGTCGTCACCAGCTCACCTTTTGTTTTGACAAAACCCCGGCAGTTCCATTGAAGGACTGGCAGGGTCTGGTTGGTTTTAGTTCCATTTCTACCCATACTATTTTCTTTATTAAATATGTTTATGATTTTATTGTATATCAGGGAGTCTTAGTCCCTGACGCTTACTCGCTATTATTTCACTTAGCAGTGTCCGTCCGTCCGTCCGTCCGTCCGTCCGTCCGTCCGTCCGTCCGTTCGTCCGTCTTGTTTATTGCTTTAACAGAATCAGACGACCGACCCCCGCTGATTCCAAGGTCAAGGTCAAATACTTGATCTCTTTACAAAACTTAACATCAGAGAAATAAGTTAACTTATATCTTCTATTTCCTTCATGGAAAATTCTTAATATTTCACACATGCATTCCTCTAAGGTTGTACCATTATGGTGTGACAAATCTACGATCGTCCAACCCACACTGATCCCATGGTTAAGGTGACATATTATCTTTACAAAACTTAACATCTGACAAATATGTTATAACTTCTATTTCTTTCATCGAAAATTCTTAATATTTCATGCATGCTTTCCTCTAAGGCTCTACTATCATGCTATGATAAATCCCCGCTGATCTCGAGGTCAATGTCACATACTTAGTCTCTTTACAAAACTTAACATCAGAGAAATTGGTTATAATTTATATTTCCTTGCTTGGATCTGCTTCACATTTCACACACGCATTGCTCCAATGGAACTCTACCACGCTGTAACAAATTCACGTTCGTGCCGCCCCCGTTAAGCCCAGTGAAGGTCACAAGCCCACACAGTTGGATTGTTTTTGTTAACATATTTAGGGGTACCTGGGCCCACTCGGGGGTTATTTCGTAAGCCTCGCTTACTGACCAATCTAGTTCTGGTATGTATAGACTTCAATGTATTCTGCGTGGTATAAAGCGAAGCCAAGGGGATACTGTACATACCAGAATGCCCATCACATACAACGTCCTCTGTCAGATATGTGATTTGTTGCATTCGGGAGTTTGTGCTCCAATGTTGGATTTGACGCTACAATGTATGTGCTCACTGGCGTATTTCGGCTTCCTTCGATGTGGGGAGTTAAATCATTGAGCAATGACTCAGATTATTGTTTGAAGTGCAAGGATGTATCCTCTTGGGGGCACTCACTGCAATTTTGTAAAAGAAAATATCCCCGCTGATCCCAAGGTCAAGATCACATACTTAGTCTCTTTACAAAACTTAACATCAGAGAAATCGGTTATAACTTCTATTTCCTTGCTCGGATCTGCTTCACATTAATGTTCGTGCCGCCTCCACTAAGCCCAGAGTCAAGGTCACAAGCCCACACACTTGGAATATTTTACATATTTAGGTGTACCTGGGCCCACGCGGGGGGTATTCCGTAAGCCTCGCTTACTGACCAATCTAGTTAGAATTGTCCCTGAGACGGGTGCCTGTGACTTTGATGGCACAGAAATAGGGACCCATGATTATCACTTACAATGCTAAATTAAATTTCGTCGTCTGCTGTTTGTTTTTGATTTTTCTCATCAACAACTAGTCCAATAAATATAACTAACCACTACGTACGGGGGAAAGGAACGACATAGTAAGCGGACTGAAACCGTGCAATACCTTGCACTGATCAACAACATGGTTTGACAAAGGAAATTATTCTAAAATGTTGTCAAACCATGTTTGTTTTAGAAAGAAGACAAAACACAAAACAACAGCCAACTATAATTTTTGTTTCCCATATCCTAAGGGTTATACAACATGCTGAGCACATTCAGAGTGCGGTGGCGGTGCACAAAATCTGGGAATTTGTTTGTGAAGTTCGAACCTGTGCTCAGTTCTAGCCGATCAAACTGACCGTTTTCAAGTACAAATTGACCCCTGCTTGTCGTAAAACTTAAAATATATGCAGGTCTCCAGTAGCCTATTACATCAACTCCCCCAAAATATACTTTGGGGAGTTGATGAAGTAGGCTACAGATAAGCTTTGTGTCTAATGAACACATTTTACCCACAGATTTCATATTAAATGTGTATATTATTTTTGCAAACGGATTGTGCATTTTATAAGCCAAAGGTGAATATAAAAGATTAATTACTTACGGCGGAAGAATTTTTATCGAGGCCGTACAGTTTAGAAGTACTTGCACTTTTAGGCAGGTGCGTGTTTGTTACATTCGGATGATTTGGTGTTCTTGGTTAAAATATATTGCACCCATTGATTTCAAATTCAATGTGTATTTTATTCTTGGGGCATATGTGATCAATGTATCTTCTGTAGCCGATTTCATCAAAATTGCAAAGTATACTTATTTTGCTAAGTACACTTTTAGGGAGACATTTTTAATTTACTGATAAATTTATAATTTGTTATTATACTGAATTTATTACATTATCACAGCCATTTTGGCTGTGATAATGTAATATATTCAGTATGATAATTCTGCATAGTTTTATTCATCAAATATATGCAGTCATTAGTTCTATATGAAATAGTGCATTTTGGGAAAAATAATTGAATACTCCCTCAAAGTATACTTAGCTAAATAAGTAAACTTAGCAATTTCGGTGAAATCGGCTACTGATCATATAGCGCACTCCTGGAGCCTGATAAAGATATTGTGTGTTAGAAGCATGATGGATGTTTCATTGATGGAATGGCGACCAGTGCAGATCGAGATCAGATTGTGCGGATGCACAGGCTGATCTGGATCTACACTGGTTACAGAATAAATGGGACCAATTTCTCCAATCGCAGCCACATATAAACATCTTTTCTTTGTGTTTTATTGTACAGTGTGTAACCTGACTCTGCCAGTGGACGTTGTGTTTGTTCTCGACGCATCCGGCAGTGTGAGCGCACAAAACTTCCAAACGATGTTAACATTCGTCAACAAAGTAGTAGATGGTTTCCCAGTTAGCCAGAGTGAAACCCACATCGGCTTGGTCACGTTTAGTAGCGACGCGCACCTTCAGTTCTATCTGAACCAATACTTCGACAAAACTGCCATCAAACAAGCTGTCTCTCAAACCAGGTTTTCTTCTTATTCTTTTTATACTAGGGATGGATTGTGGCCTAGGGGTTCGAACACCTGATTTCAAATCCAGAGATTGTGGGTTCAAACCTCACCTAGGCATCAAACCTACTTTCATAGTATTTCCATCCCACTGGTCTGTCGGATGAGACTCTATATGTCTCTAAATGACCTTCGCTTTGGCTGGGATGTTAAACCCTTTTACTTTTACTATCTATTTATACTGCAACACCCCCTTTCGGGGATGTACAGTATCATATTTTGTTCATATACACATGTACATACAATCAAATACAATCGAGTTTTCCCAGTAATTAGCCGGTACCATATACAGCTGGATGGACTGAAGAAGTGTGGATAAAGTGTCTTGCTCAAGGACTCAACACATTACCTCTTGTGAGGCTGAAACCCACGACCATAGGATCAGCTGTCAGCATTGCTCTAGTCACAGACATAATTCACTGTAGAGCCTGATCAGCCTGTACATCTGGGGCCAGTTTCGCTAAGCTTTGTACGACTAAAATGTTCGTAAGTGCAACATTTGGATCGTCTGGAAATGTTGTTGATGTGAAATTTATAGACTATCATAAGTTTGCACTTTCGAACATTTTAGTCGTACAAAATATAGTGAAACGGCCCCAGTTATATATTATGTTACGAGTATACATATACAACACAATGGAAGAAAATATCTTCATTGAAAATTAGTTAATTCTTAGCATGTTTTTTCTTCATCAAAATGTATTTTCTTTTCAGCAATGCAGGTGGTGGAACTAATACGTACGGTGCCATCAAATATACGAGAGTGAATGTTTTCAATGTCACAAATGGAATGAGAAGCAATGCAGCAAAAATTGCTATTATTGTTACTGATGGTGAGTGGCATATACCGCATAACATGTGTATTCCACTATCATTAAATGTGGCAGTGACTGGATAAATGGGGCTTATGGGTTTTGTTACCAGTGTAACTCCTAATCAAACAGCACACTCCTGTAGCATGAGAGCGATATATATTGCTTCGTAGATGTATGACGGGTGTTTCATTGATGGAATAGCGAATAGTCCAGATCCTGATAAGACTGTGCGGATGTACAGTCTGATCTTGATCTGCATGGGTCGCAAAACCCATAAGCACCATTTCTCCAATCACAGCCCCGAATGATTTTTCTTTCAATTATTTTTTTTATACTATGTATATGTTTTATCACTTTCATTAATGTGCATATCTGCATAGATATTATGTGATATACATCACACTTCCATAGATCATGTCAGCCACTGTAGCTAATGACATTATAATTGCCATGTAACCCCAGTGACCTTGACATCACCCCTGCATCTCAATAACCATGGCATTGCCACTCGTAGACAGTAAACTTGATATTACCATTTCCAGGCATACCCAGTAATATTGACATTGCAATTGCAACTCAACTCGAGAAACACTGACATTGTGTATGTAATTACCAGTTAACTATGGTGCAACTTTGACATTACAGTTACCTGTCAACTACAGTGACCTTGACATCAGCCCTGAATCTCAATAACCATGGCAAAGCCACATGTAGACAGTAAACTTGATATTACCATTTCCAGGCATACCCAGTAATATTGGCATTGCAATTGCAACTGAACTCGAGTAACACTGGCATTGTACATGTAATTACCAGTTAACTATGGTGCAACGTTGACATTACAGTTACCTGTCAACTACAGTAACCTTGACATTATAATTGCCAATTAACCCCAGTTACCTTGATATTTCCATCACTAGTGAACCTCAATAACCATGACATTGCCACTCAATTACAGTAACCTTGATATTGCAATTGCCAATAAATCCCAGTACCGGTAACTTTGACATTTCATTTGCCTGTCAATTCTAGTAAACATTGCAATTTGCAGTTATCCCCAGTAACCTTGACATTGCAATTGCCAGTTAGCCACATTGTAGCTTTGACATTATACATGTACTTGCTAGCTAATGACTGTAACATTGACATCACAATTACCTGTCAACCACACTATCCTCGACACTACATTGACATTACAAATGCCAGTTAACTCGAGTAACCATGACATTGCACTGCCCAGTATAACCCGAGTACCTTGACTTGAAATTGCCAGTAAACCCCGGTAATTTAGCATTGCAATTGTCAATCAACCCCAGTACCCTTTACATTGAAATTGCCAGTAAACCCCAGTAAGTTAGCATTGCCATTGTCAATCAACCCCGTAAATTGACATTGCAATTTGCCTGACTGGTAATTGCAATGTCAAGGTTACTGGGGTTGACATTAGCATAGCCATTGCTGTGGTCCAATCCATTCGTGGAACTGTCACATGGCATTTAACAGGTCAGCCCATGTAACCGTGCCATTTGCAGGACAGTGGACAACGAAACTTCACAATTTAAGGAGGCAGGCGCTTGCGAGATCTAGGGTGTCACTGTTTTCTCCATCGGCGTTGGTTGTGTGTTCAGGACAACCGAGTTGAATGGCATGGCAACCGATCCAGACTCCAAGCATGTGTTCGAGGTTACAGATTTCAGCTCCCTGAACTCGATTAAGGGATCTCGGGTGAAAAGCGCATGTGAAGGTAAATGATGTTGGTAATACAACATGCTTGGTATTTACTTGAATCTTATAGCTGTCGACTATTTAAAACCTTAATGTTCCAGCTAAAATTTATTCTAAAGAATGTGTGTAATGGGTGAATACAAATGACTCGATTTATTCACTTCGGCATTTTTGGCTTTCGATACTGATCTTATGCCACCACAATAGTGATCTGGGTCGGGGTATATATTGATCGCCCTCTTTGTCCGTTTCTTTGTCTGTCGGTAGACAATTTTATTTTCTGTGTGTTAATTCGAATACCATCTATCTGATCTTCACAAAACTTCACATGCATAGTCAGAGCAAATACGGAGAAAACGCTATTGAATGTCGGAGCTAGATTTGTACGAACTGGATATTATCAACATGGCGACTCGTTATTCTGAGAAGGGGTCTTACGAGTATCACAAGATGTTCTCTGCCGAAGCAGCTGCCCATCTCAGATTCAATGGAATTAAGATTGATTGGTCTGTAAGACATAACACTCTGTATTGTTCCATATTTTCTAATTACAAAGCCAATGCTTGTGCAGGGTGTGGACGCACGCTGCATATGTCTGACTTTTGTCCTTCACTAGCGATACGCACAAATGATTCTGTAAACTAATCAGGTGGTCGCTACACCAGCGAGTCCGAATGTTGGCAGTATGGCATATGCGAACGGGAACAAACAAACAGGGACATCTTTCGTCGAATGCGGGTGATACATAAATGAGAATGAAATTTGTAACACATTTCAACACCCAGCGTGGATGTTGGGTTTCTCATTATTGCAAGTTAATTCATGCGTGCTCACTATGCAAAGGCAAGGATCACTCTAAATGTAATTGTGGATACTCAAAAAAATGGAAAGGCCAGGGACAGAGAATTCCAACCTTGAGATAATGTCTCGGGTAAGCCCTATTCATGTTCATGAATTGGCTAGTGAGTTGAAACGCCATCCGGATAATAACTTTAGTAATTACCTACTTCATGGTTTTTTGCACGGTTTCGAAACAGAAATTTCACAGTTACCTAAGTTACCTTTTGGGTGTAGAAACTTGTTGTCGGCAATCAAGCAGCATGGCATAACTTCACAGTTGGTTCAGTCTGAACTTGAAAAATGATATGTGATCGGCCCGTTTGATTCCATACCATTTTCACAATATTGCATCAGTCCAATCGGTGTAGCTGAGGGAAAGTACTCTGGGAAAAAGAGATTGATTGTGGATTTCTCAGCACCCCATGATAATATTTTACATCCAAGTCTTAAGGACCTTATAGATAAAGAGGAATACTCTTTGACATATGTTACAATTGACTGTGCCATATATATTACAAGAAAGCAAGGCATTGGGAGTAAATTTTGTAATGAAATGGATTAGGGATGCTTTTTATAAACAGTTATTCTGTCCAGAAGTTGTGGCCCTTTGGGGGCATTAAATGGGATGATATGTATTATTTCTACCAGATTAGTTTTTGGAAGTCGATCTAGCCCCAACATATTTGACTGCTTGTCACAGGCTATTTGCTGGATCCTGATGGGGTGAAACATTATCTACTCGGGACATCTCAATTTTGCATTCCTGGTGATTTCTCCGGGTCGTGCATTTGTGTCGTACATAGTTCCGATGGTTTGCACCAGTGGCAGACAGGCTACCAGAGCGGTGTGTTCCGGTTTCCGAGCTCCAGCTGAATTAGAAAGGGAAGTAACCAATTTGTGGTCGGCGTCGGTGTCCCCTACGACGAGGTCTGTTTATCAGAGAGGCATGCAGTGCTTTAGAAGTTTCTTACATTGTCAGGCGGGAATACATGGCAAGCAGATTTACCTTCTGTAAGCGAGGATTTGCTAATTTATTTTGTGACTTTTTCCCACAAGTTCTTGCAACTTCGGCTGGCTACCATTAAACTATATTTACCTGGTATTCCTTTTCATTACCTACAAGCGGGCATGGATAATCCTATTTATACCCACCTCAACGATGCATGGTGGGAGTGGGACCGGGTTGAGTTTCAGATATAGCCGTTGGTCCAGTTACAGCATACATAGATCACTCTGCAATGATCATGATGATAGGTAATATACAATTGCAGCATATATTATGAGTGTATAAATAAGGATTTATCAGCAAATATCAGGAACTTCAAATCCTGATTTCAGGATATATATTGAAAATTCCCCACCTCTGACTGTGCTTATGCAATTTCAGTCGATGGCGAGTGGACCCATTGGGGGTCATACTCCCAATGTACAAAAAGTTGTGGCACCGGCACCCACTTCCAGCAGAGGTTCTGTACGAACCCACAGCCTGCGAATGGCGGCAAACAGTGTGTTGGCTCCAATAAACAGACAACAAACTGTAACACGCAAGCTTGTCCAACGACCGCTATCACCACAACAACAACGACAACAACAACAACAACGACGCCCGTGACCGAAACTTCACCGCCCACAACTCCACCAGGTAACTTTGATCACAGGAACCCGTTTCTGAGACGATTCTAATAGTGTCTCTTTATATATATTAGTATTAGAATTGTCTCTGTCTGAGACGGGTGTCTGTGACTTTGATGGCACAGAAATAGGGACCCATGATTATCACTTACAATGCTGAATTAAATTTCGTCCTCTGCTGTTTGTTTTTGATTTTTATCATCAACAATTAGTCCAATAAATATAACTAACCACTACGTACGGGGGAAAGGAACGACATAGTAAGCGGACAGAAACCGTGGAATACCTTGCACTGATCAACAACATGGTTTGACAAAGGAAATGATTCTAAAATGTTGTCAAACCATGTTTGTTTTAGAAAGAAGACAAAACACAAAACAAAAGCCAACTATAATTTTTGTTTCCCATATCCTAAGGGTTATACAACATACTGAGCACATTCAGAGTGCTCGTGCACAAAATCTGGGAATTTGTTTGTGAAGTCTGACCTGTGCTCAGTCTTAGCCGATCAAACTGACCGTTTTCAAGTACAAATTTCATGCTCGAAATATTTTATAATTACGGGCCCTGACAATTATGTGAAACAAGGGAAGGGAATGGCAGAGGCTATTTCTGGATAATTGACATTATTGACCCCTGCTTGTCGTAAAACTTAAAATATATGCAGGTCTCCAGTAGCCTATTACATCAACTCCCCCAAAATATACTTTGGGGAGTTGATGATATCGAAGTAGGCTACAGATAAGATATGTGTCTAATGAATATTTTACCCACGGATTTCAAATTAAATGTGTATATTATTTTTCAAACGGATTGTGCATTTGATAAGCCAAATGTGAACATAAAAGATTAATTACTTACGGCGGAAGAATTTTTATCGAGGCCCTACAGTTTAGAAGTATTTGCACTTTTAGGCAGGTGCGTGTTTGTTACATTCGGATGATTTTGTGTTCTTGGTTAAAACATATTGCACCCACTGATTTCAAATTCAATGTGTATTTTATTCTTGTAAAATGATTATGGAATTTATCACATGCACATGAGGCAATACAGACTGTGCCTGGAGAAATAGGGCATATGTGACCAATGTATCTTCTGTAGCCGATTTCACCAAAATTGCAAAGTATACTTATCTTGCTAAGTACACTTTTAGGGAGACATTTTTAATTTACGGATAAATTTATAATTTGTATTTATACTGAATTTATTACATTATCACAGCCATTTTGGCTGTGATAATGTAATATATTCAGTATGATAATTCTGCATAGTTTTATTCATCAAATATATGCAGTCATTAGTTCTATATGAAATAGTGCATTTTGGGAAAAATAAATGAATACTCCCTCAAAGTATACTTAGCTAAATAAGTATACTTAGCAATGTTGGTGAAATCGGCTACTGATCATATAGCGCACTCCCAGAGCCTGATAACGATCTATATCGCTTGTTAGAAGCATGCTGGATGTTTCATTAATGGAATGGCGAACAGTGCAGATCCAGTTCAGATTGTGCGGATGCACAGGCTGATCTGGATCTACACTGGTTGCAGAACAAATGCAACCAATTTCTCCAATCGCAGCCACATATAAACATCCTTTCTTTGTGTTTTCTTGTACAGAGTGTAACCTGACTCTGCCAGTGGACGTTGTGTTTGTTCTCGACGCATCCGGCAGTGTGAACGCACAAAACTTCCAAACGATGTTAACATTCGTCAACAAAGTAGTAGATGGTTTCCCAGTTAGCCAGAATGAAACTCACATCGGATTGGTCACGTTTAGTAGCGATGCGCACCTTCAGTTCTATCTGAACCAATACTTCGACAAAACTGCCATCAAACAAGCCGTCTCTCAAACCAGGTTTTCTTCTTATTTTATTTATACTAGGGATGGATTGTGGCCTAGGGGTTAAAACACCTGACTTCAAATCCGGAGATTGTGGGTTCAAACCTGACCTAGTCATCAAACATACTTTCATAGTATGTCCATCCCACTGGTCTGTCGGATGAGACTCTATATGTCTCTAAATGACCTTCGCTTTGGCTGGGATGTTAAACCCTTTTTTCACTTTCACTATCTATTTATACTGCAACACCCCCTTTCGGGGATGTACAGTATCATATTGTGTTCATATACACATGCACATACAATCAAATACAATCGAGTGTTCCCAGTAATTAGCCGGTACCATATATAGCTGGATGGACTGAAGAAGTGTGGATAAAGTGTCTTGCTCAAGGACTCAACACATTACCTCTTGTGATGCTGAAACCCACGACCATAGGATCAGCTGTCAGCATTGCTCTAGTCACAGACATAATTCACTGTAGAGCCTGATCAGCCTGTACATCTTGGGCCCGTTTCACTAAACCTTGTACGACTAAAATGTTCGTAAGTGCAAATTTTGGATCGTCTGGAAACGTTGTTGATGTGAAATTTACAGACTATCATAATTTTGCACTTACAAACATTTTAGTCGTACAAAATATAGTGAAACGGCCCCAGTTATATATTATGTTATGAGTATACATATACAACACAATGGAAGAAAATATCTTCTTGAAAATAAGTTAATTCTTAGCATGTTTTTTCTTCATCAGAATGTTGTTTTTTTCCAGCTATGCAGGTGGTGGAACTAATACGTACGGTGCCATCAAATTTACGAGAGTGAATGTTTTCAATGCCACAAATGGAATGAGAAGCAATGCAGCAAACATTGCTATTATTGTTACTGGTGGTGAGTGGCATATACCGCATAACATGTGTATTCCACTATCATTAAATGTGGCAGTGACTGGAGAAATGGGGCTTATGGGTTTTGTGACCAGTGTAACTCCTAATCAAACAACACTCTCCTGTAGCCTGAGAGCGATCTGTATTGCTTGGTATATGTATGACGGGTGTTTCATTGATGGAATGGCGAACAGTGCAGATCCTGATAAGACTGTACGGATGTACAGTCTGATCTGGATCTGCATGGGTCACAAAACCCATAAGCCCCATTTCTCCAGTCACAGCCACAAATGTTTTTTCTTTCAATTATTTTGTTTATACTATGTATATGTTTTGTCACTTTCATTAATGTGCATATCTGCATAGATATAGTGTGATATACATCAGACTTCCATAGATCATGTCAGCCCCAGTATATAATGACATTATAATTGCCAAATAACCCCAGTGACCTTGACATCAGCCCAGAATCTCAATAACCATGGCAACGCCACTCGTAGACAGTAAACTTGATATTACCATTTCCAGGCATACCCAGTAATATTGGCATTGCAATTGCAACTGAACTCGAGTAACACTGGCATTGTACATGTAATTACCAGTTAACTATGGTGCAACTTTAACATTACAGTTACCTGTCAACTACAGCAACCTTGCCATTATAATTGCCAATCAACCCCAGTTACCTTGATATTTCCATCACCAGTGAACCTCAATAACCATGACATTGCCACTCAATTACAGTAACCTTGATATTGCAATTGCCAATCAACCCCAGTACCGGTAACTTTGACATTTCATTTGCCAGTCAATTCTAGTAAACATTGCAATTTGCAGTTATCCCCAGTAACCTTGACATTGCAATTGCCAGTTAGCCACATTGTAGCTTTGACATTATACATGTACTTGCTAGTTAATGACTGTAACATTGACATCACAATTACCTGTCAACCACACTATCCTCGACACTACAGTGGCCAGTTCATCAGTAGCATTGACATTGCAAATGCCAGTTAACTCGAGTAACCATGACATTGCACTGCCAGTAAACCCGAGTAACCTTGACATTGAAATTGCCAGTAAACCCCGGTAATTTAGCATTGCAATTGTCAATCAACCCCAGTAACCTTTACATTGAAATTGCCAGTAAACCCCAGTAAGTTAGCATTGCCATTGTCAATCAACCCCAGTAACATTGACATTGCAATTGCCTGACTGGTAATTGCAATGTCAAGGTTACTGGGGTTGACATTAGCATAGCCATTGCAGTGTCCAATCCATTCGTGGAACTGTCACATGGCAATTATCAGTCAGCCCATGTAACCGTGCCATTGCAGGACAGTCGGACAACGAAACTTCCACAATAAAGGAGGCAGGCGCCTTGCGAGATCTAGGTGTCACTGTTTTTTCCATCGGCGTTGGTAGTGGTGTCAGGACAACCGAGTTGAATGGCATGGCAACCGATCCCGACTCCAAGCATGTGTTCGAGGTTACAGATTTCAGCTCCCTGAACTCGATTACGGGATCTCTGGTGAAAAGCGCATGTGAAGGTAAATGATGTTGGTAATACAACATGCTTGGTATTTACTTGAATCTTATAGCTGTCGACTATTTAAAACCTTAATGTTCCAGCTAAAATTTATTCTAAAGAATGTGTGTAATGGGTGAATAAAAATGACTCGATTTATTCACTTCGGCATTTTTGGCTTTGGATACTGATTTTATGCCACCACAATAATGATCTGGGTCGGGGTATATATTGATCGCCCTCTCTGTCCGTTTCTTTGTCTGTCGGTAGACAATTTTATTTTCTGTGTGTTAATTCGAATACCATCTATCTGATATTCACAAAACTTCACATGCATAGTCAGATCAAATACGGAGAAAACGCTATTGAATGTCGGAGCTAGATTTGTACGAACGGGATATTATCAACATGGCGACTCGTTATTCTGAGAAGGGGTTTTACGAGTATCACAAGATGTTCTCTGCCGAAGCAGCTGCCCATCTCAGATTCAATGGAATTAAGATTGATTGGTCTGTAAGACATAACACTCTGTATTGTTCCATATTTTCTAATTACAAAGCCAATGCTTGTGCAGGGTGTGGAACCACGCTGCATATGTCTGACTTTTGTCCTTCACTAGTGATACGCACAAATGATTATGTAACTAATCAGGTGGTCGCTACACCAGCGAGTCCGAATGTTGGCAGTATGGCATATCGCGGGAACACAAACAGGGACATCTTTCGTCGAATGCAGGTGATACATAAATGAGAATGAAATTTGTAACACTTTCAACACCCAGCGTGGATGTTGGGTTTCTCATTGCAAGTTAATGCATGCGTGCTCACTATGCAAAGGCAAGGATCACTCTAAATGTAATTGTGGAAACTCAAAAAAATGGAAAGGCCAGGGACAGAGAATTCCAACCTTGAGATAATGTTTCGGGTAAGCCCTATTCATGTTCATGAATTGGCTGATGAGTTGAAACGCCATCCGGACAATAACTTTAGTAATTACCTACTTCATGGTTTTTTGCACGGTTTCGAAACAGAAATTTCACAGTTACCTAAGTTACCTTTTGGGTGTAGAAACTTGTTTGTCGGCACTAACAAGCAGCATGGCATAACGTTCACAGTTGTTCAGTTTCTGAACTTGAAAAATGATATGTGATCGGCCCGTTTGATTCCATACCATTTTCACAATATTGCATCAGTCCAATCGGTGTAGCTGAGGGAAAGTACTCTGGGAAAAAGAGATTGAGTGTGGAATTCTCAGCACCCCATGATAATATTTTACATCCAAATCTTAAGGACCTTATAGATAAAGAGGAATACTCTTTGACATATGTTACAATTGACTGTGCCATATATATTACAAGAAAGCAAGGCATTGTGAGTAAATTTTGCAATGTGGAAATTAGGGATGCTTTTAAACAGATTCCTGTCCAGAAGTTGTGGCCCTTTGGAAATCGATCTACCCCAACATTTTTGACTGCTTGTCACAGGCTATTTGCTGGATCATTATGGGGTGAAACATTATCTACTGGGACATCTCAATTTTGCATTCCTGGTTATTTCTCCGGGTCGTGCATTTGTGTCGTACATAGTACCGATGGTTTGCACCAATGGCAGACAGGCTACCAGAGCGGTGTGTTCCGGTTTCGTGCAGTTTCTTACATGGTCAGGCGGGAATACATGGCAAGCTGATTTACATTCTGTAAGCGAGGATTTGCTAATTTATTTTGTGACTTTTTGTCGCAAGTCCTTGCAACTTCGGCTGGCTACCATTAAACTATATTTAGCTGGTAATCGTTTTCATTACCTACAAGAGGGCATGGATAATCCTATTTATACCCCCCCCCCCCGCAACGAGTTGTGGGGGACATGCATTCCTGTAAGGCTCTACTACCATGCTGTGTGAAATCCACGACCGTCCAACCCCTACCAGAGCGGTGTGTTCCGGTTTCCGAGCTCCAGCTGAATTAGGAAGGGAAGTAACACATTTGTGGTTGGTGTCCCCTACGACGAGGTCTGTTTATCAGAGAGGCATGCAGTGTTTCAAGCAGTTTCTTACATTGTCAGGCGGGTATACATGGCAAGCAGATTTACCTTCTGTAAGCGAGGATTTGCTAATTTATTTTGTGACTTTTTCCCACAAGTTCTTGCAACTTCGGCTGGTTACCATTAAACTATATTTACCTGGTATTCCTTTTCATTACCTACAAGCGGGCATGGATAATCCTATTTATACCCACCTCAACGAGTAGTGGGGGGGGGGGGCATAATGGTCGTCCGTAAGTCCCTCCGTCCGTCCGTCCGTCCGTCCGTCCGTGTCCGTCCGTCCGTCCGTCCGAAAACATTTTCAAACGTCTTCGCCTCGGTAACGATTGGGCCTATAGTCACCAAACTTCATGGTCATGGTCCTTAGGTAGGGGGATTATAAAATTGTTAAAATGACGTCATTACGTAATCCAAGAAGGCCGCCGTCTAAAAATAGCATAAATGCTTCAAAAATCTTCTTCTCAAGAACCACCAACCGGATTTAGACACAACTTGGCAGGCATGATCGATGTACAATGCTCTTTCATATTTGCTAAAATGGTAACCCCGGGGTCAAAAAAGGGCGTGATTTCGACGAAACCTGGTAGGAATGATCGATGTACAATGCTCTTTCAAATTTGTTAAAATAGTGACCCCGGGTCAAAAATGAGCGTGGCTAGTGTGGTCAAATTGGGGTCAAATTTTATTTTTGACCAAATATGGTCATGTCTACAACAAATAGTAGGTATCAAAGAGACGATCGCTCTGGTACATTTTTTGTCGAAATTGGATGGTCATGTCGTCCAAGATGGCCGCCGAAAGGTCAAAAAGTCGTTCTTTTATTAGAGATTTCAAAATTCTTCTTCACACAAACCGCTTGGCCCATGGTGGCCAAACTTCACAGTTATGGTCCATAGGTGAAGCCTTTTCAGATTTGTTAAAACGGAGGTCGTCGCTATTCCAAGATGGCCGCCGTCTAAAAATAGCACAAATTCTTAAAACAAATTATTCTCACGAATCGCCAACCAGTTTTCGATGACACTTAGTAGGAATTATCGATGTACAATGCTCTTTCAAAGTTGTTAAAATGGTGATCCCGGGGTCAAAAATGGGCGTGGTACGTGGGGTCAAATTGGGGTCAAATTTCATTTTTGACCGAATATGGTCATATCTATATCAAATCGAAGGTATCAGAGAGGCGATCGCTCTAGTACATTTTTGTCGAAATTGGATTGTCATGTCATCCAAGATGGCCGCCGAAAGGTCAAAAGGTCGTTATTTTATTAGAGATTTAAAAATTCTTCTTCACACGAACCGCTTGGCCCATGTTGGCCAAACTTCACAGTTATGGTCCATGGGTGAAGTCTTTTCCGTTGTTAAAACGGAGGTCGTCGCTAATCCAAGATGGCCGCCGTCTAAAAATAGCACAAATTCTTAAAACAAATTATTCTCATGAATCGCCAACCAGTTTTCGATGACACTTAGTACGAATTATCGATGTACAATGCTCTTTCAAAGTTGTTAAAATGGTGATCCCGGGGTCAAAAATGGGCGTGGTACGTGGGGTCAAATTGTGGTCAAATTTCATTTTTGACCGAATATGGTCATATCTATATCAAATCGAAGGTATCAGAGAGGCGATCGCTCTAGTACATTTTTGTCGAAATTGGATTGTCATGTCATCCAAGATGGCCGCCGAAAGGTCAAAAGGTCGTTATTTTATTAGAGATTTAGAAATTCTTCTTCACACGAACCGCTTGGCCCATGTTGGCCAAACTTCACAGTTATGGTCCATGGGTGAAGTCTTTTCCGTTGTTAAAACGGAGGTCGTCGCTAATCCAAGATGGCCGCCGTCTAAAAATAGCACATGAATAGCTCATGAACCGATAGCCGGATTTCGACGAAACTTGGTAGGAATGATCGATGCAGAATGCTCTTTCAAAGGTGTTAAAATCGTGACCCCGGGATCAAAAATGGGCGTGGCCCGTGGTGTCAAATTGGGGTCAAATTTTATTTTTGACCGAATATGCTCATGTCATATATCAAATTGAAGGTATCGATGAGGCGATTGCTCTGGTGCAATATTTGTCGGAATCGGATGATTATGTCATCCATGATGGCCGCCAAAAGGTCCATTTATTCGAGATTTTGAATGTCTTTTTCTCAGGAACCACATGGCCGATGCTGGCCAAACTTCATAGTAAGTTAAGATCCTTGGGTGAAAGCATTTTCAGATTTGGTAAAATGAGAGTCATCGCTTAATCCAAGATGACCGCCATCAAAAAAGTAGCACAATTATTTTAAAACACACATGAACTCAATGTCACATTCTCCTCTGGTGTTCATGGAGTCAGATGAGCGAAGTAGGGCCATCATGGCCCTCTTGTTGTTTTTAGCAGTGATCGTCTGGCAATTCTGAACGTCGCTCATATTTTTAGGGTTAATGTTATCGCTTGAGCTATTGTTAGATATGTCAGACAGCCCAAGCACAAAACTCGGTGAGTCGGGGGTGTCCGGCATGGGCTGTCTGTGTGACGATTTTGGTGATTTGGTTGTTAGGAGTGAGTCCATACTTGGAGGATTAGAAGGCATCTCCTCTTCACCTATGCCTATGCCTATTATCTCACCCAGACTATCTATAATTATATTTGATTTTCCACTTCTGTTTGCTATTGCTGGATGCGGATGGTTGTTGTCTGATATGTAAGTGCTAAATAGGCGAATCCGCCCTTGGCTGCAGACCTGCCAGGGTCTCCACAGGGTCACTACAGACTTGGTAACAAAATACACTAGCCTGGTATTCCCTTACACTTGTTCACATGTTCTGCAGGCAATTTCATCAAAATTGCTAAACTTATCTAGCAAAGTATACTTTGAGGAAGTAATCATTTATTTTTCACGAAATGCATTATTTCATATAGAACTAACGACTGCATATATTTGATGATTAAAAGTATGCAGAATTATTATACTGAATTTATTACATTATCACAGCCAAAATGGCTGTGATAATGTAATAAATGCAGTACACTAAAATTATCCTTAAATTGAAAATTTCTCCCTCAAAGTATACTTTACTAGATAAGTATACTTTGCTATGTTGGTGAAATAGGCTACTGATCTTGTCACATATTGCAGGAGGCTATGTATGGGTATAGAGATCACACAGTCGCCACTGAACGTATACAATGGCAATGACACGGAACTTGTACTGACGTGTAAAATTGTCGCCATTGGGTATCCAGAGACAGAGGAATTCACGTACTGGTGGACATACAACAACAAAGTCATTCAACCGACAAGAAATTCAAGATTTTCTCTCAATTCATCCACATTGAGTTTTCCAGAGGAGAAAGCATCGAGCCTCAGGTTGAAACCTGTACGCTTGTATGATTCAGGTAAACATTATATGTGGCTGTGACTGGAGAAATGGGGCTTTAACCAGTGTAGCTCCAGATCAAATAGCACACATCTGTAGCGTGATAACGATCTATATTCGTGTTAGAAGCATGATCGGTGTTTCATTGATGGAATGGCGAACATTGCAGATCCTGATCAGACTGTGCGGATGCACAGGCTGATTTGGATCTACAGTGGTTGCAAAACCCATAAGCCCCATTGCTTCAGTCGCAGCCACATATATATTGTTCCTTTTTGTTTCACCCATGATAGTGGAAAGAGACATAGCGGTCACGATTCCGGTGGCGGCATGGCCGTCGAAAGCGTCGTCGGTATCGGTGTCGTCTTGATCAGTTAGTTGGATCATTACCAAAATTCATCAATATCTTCCTCACATTGATAACTATCCAATCAGTTTCATTATGGTGACCTTGACCTTCGCCTTGGTGACCTTAAGCTTTGTGGGACATAATGTTTTGATGTAGCCAAATTTCCCATATCTCTTGATCCGTCAATAGCTTTCTCACATTGATGGCTATCCAACCACTGTCATTCAGGTGACTTTTACCTTCACCTTGGCGACATTATCCTTTGTGGGACATACATTTTGGATTTTGAACGTAGCCAAATTTGCCATACCTCTTGATTTGTTAGTTGGATCATTACCAAATGTCATCAATAGCTTTCTTACATCGATGGCTATCCACCCTCTGTCATTTGGGTGACCTTCACCTTAGTGACCTTAACCTTTTTGTCCATAAGTATGTACATATATGCATTGTACATCCAAATGTTGAATACCTTCTGATCTGTTAGTCGGGTCCTTTACCAAACTTCATCAATAGCTTCCTCACATTGATTGCTATCCACCCAGTGCAGGCGCGGATCCAGGATTTTCAGGATTTCGGGTTACGGGGGGGGGGGGGGGGGTGGGGCGTAACTATTTTGCAATACTTGACTTATATTATCGAGTAGCCGAGCGCATTTCCTGCATTCTGGCGCATTTTGGAGCAAAAACTTGTAAAAAATCTTTACTCGGCAAATTTTAGAAGGGCGCGCGCCGGGTCCACCCCGCACTGAATCCGCCCATGCAGTGTCTCATTCAGGCGACCGTGACCATGGTGACCTTGACCTTCATGTCAATAATTTTGGACGTAAATCCAAACGTTGAATATCTCTTGATTCATTAGTCGGATTATCTCCAAACTGTATCGATAGCTTCTTCACATTCATTGATATCTACCAGTGTAATTCGGCTGACCTTCACCTTGGTGACCTTCCCTTTGGTGTCAACAATTTGGGACATACGCCCAAATGTTGGATCATTACCAAACGTCATCAATAGCTTCCTTCCTCACTTTGATGGCTATCCACCCATTATAATGTTGAATATCTCCTGATCCGATAGTCATATCATTACCAAATTTCAATAATAGCTTCCTGACATTGATAGCTATCCATTCAGTGTCATTCCGGCGATCTTGACCGTCACATTGGTGACCGTGACTGTTGTGTCAATAATTTTTGATATACGCCCAAATGTTGGATCATTACCAAACGTCATCAATAGCTTCCTTCCTCACTTTGATGGCTATCCACCCAGTGTCATTTGTGTGACAGTGACCTTGGTTACTGTGACGTTTGTATCAATAATTGTGTTTCCCTCATTGTGACCTTGACCATGGTGACGTTGACCTTCATGGCGATCGCTTCGTTTAGTGGGTGAGACAATCCCCGGCAATCGCCTTGTTGTAACTTGTTTAACCCGTTCATCCCTAAGTATTCTATTTCGACTCTTCCCATTTAGAATATTCCAATTACCAGAATGCAGTAATGTTGTAAACATTCTGTATCTACCCACAAATAGAGCAGATTCTGATGAGACGGCTTGTAATGAGCCGATGGATCGACACTGTTTGCAACTATAGGGACAGAGGCATGCAGTGTCGAAAGGGCTAAATTTAACAGCAACCGGCAATATTTGTTTTCCTGATGGCTGGGTTGGCAGCCTCATGGTAGAGCATTAACCCTTACAGTGCTGTATTAAACTTTGTCATCTGCTGTTTATTTTTCATTTTGCTCATGAAAAACATGTTCTGACAGCACTTTAGAATCATTTCCAAATAGGAATTGATTCTCAAGTGCTGTCACACTATTTTTTATTGAGCCAAAATACAAAATATGAAATAACAGCAGACGTCAATCTTCGGTTCCCCCATTCTAAGGGTGAAACATCAATACTGGAGGTTTTGGGTAAATACCTTCCTGCACTAGGCATAACAATTACTACCATTGTATTTCCATCTCACTCGGGTCTTTTAAATGTCACTTGCGACCAAGGTCCCATCTATTGACCTTAACTATTGCTGGAATGTTAAACACTTTCATCTTGTTATACCCCCGGAATGAGAAGTATGTCCAGGGGTATACAATTTTGTCATTCCGTCCGTCCGTAAGATTTGCATTAAAGTTTTTATTTGTCAGTCCAGGCAGCGGCCGGGGATATCCGTGAGCCTCTGTTCACTTGCTCTTATTTGTTATGTAACTAATGACATGACTTCACATTTACTGGTTTTCCACGTAAATGACGTTCACCGTTCCAATTCAGAGCCTTGTTTCTTTTTGCATATTGCAGCATGCGGTCGATGTGTGAGAAAAATAAGTAATGGCAGGGTTCATGATGGAGACCCAGACAGGGAATACCAGTCCCGTGTTGCGATATCGTCTCCGGCTCGGCATAGCCTCGACGTAGACTTTTATCGCGCCACTCAACTGGGATTTACCTGTCTCTGTCCGAACCCTGCCTTCGATTCTACCGTAATACATGTAATCCTAAATATTTGGACACAACTTACTTTGGGAAACCTTCCCGAAACAAATTGTATCCAAATCCATTGTTATTGCGATAAAGCCGGTATTGCCATACTAAACCTAAATATTGGCACGCTCACTGTTGTACCATATTTTATGACCACTTTTCCGTCCGTCCGTCCGTCCGTTCGTCCGTCCGTCAGCAGTCCGTCCGTCCGTGTACATTTACGTGCAAGGGTTTCTCCATTATGTAATATCTTCAGATGTCCAGAGTCCAGTATGCCATGAGGGCATATCCATGTTTTACAAACGTAATGTCTAGTTTATGTTTGTTTGTTTATTAGTGTTTAACGGCCTATCAACAGCTAAGGTCATGTAAGGCCGGGCAAACGGGTTCGATACCGTTTTAACCAGCTGCATTGGGGGGAGGAAATCCCATAATCAGAACGGAATATTTACATCGAGAACAAATATATTCAGTCCTGAAATTAGAATGACCTGACCTGGTGCCAGGTCCATACCACACCAAGTCACTTGGCCCCTTCCCCTAAAATAGAATTACGAATATCGTAATACTCACTAAGGGGTATAACCAGATTCAACTGTCACATAAAAAATGCCAAAGACGTATGTGAGGGCCAAACCAGGTCTCCAGTCGGGATTCCGGTAAGGATGAACCCCGATCGTTAAATTACCCATCGCGTGCTCCCACCTGCCACCCACGTCTAGTTTATGTGTTTCCCCAAATAAATGGTGTCTGAATATTTACAAACATAATGTCTAGTGTATGTGTTTCCCCAAATAAATGGTGTCTGAATATTAACGTTTCTATTTAGGCTCTTACGCCTGCTTCGTGGCCCACAAGGCTAGTGGAGTGAAGGCTGGTCGCAACATCACGGTCACCATTATATCACAGCCCGTCGTTACCATGACTCCCGCCAGCCAGACCATCAATGAAGGCACGAACGTTAATCTGACGTGTGAAGTGATTCGCCCATTGGGCGGGCAGTTTGACTTTTACTTGTACATGAATGGTCAGCCGCTGCAATCCAGGGCGGGTGAGTTTGTTACTGCTGGGGCTTTGCTGCCGACTTACTTTCGGCTATTAAACACATTAATTCTAAAAAATATTAAAATGTAAGTACTTTTTCATCAATAACAAAAAATCACCCTCCCCAAATTTTTTTATTTATCAAATATTGATTTTATTGCGAATAAAACGATTTTCCTATGGGAATTTAATATGGGGCAAAAAGGAGGTGAATAGTGGGAAGAAGGGTCGAAAACGGCTTCGCCGGAAACCTCGCGAGGTAGCTTGGAAATGATGTAACTAAGAAAAGAAAAGTTAGGTTTTGAAAATCGGTTCACAAATTCAAAAAGTATTTTAGCTAATCTATTTTCAGCCCCCATGTTAAATTCCTATAATCAAATAGCTTTTTCACAATAAAATACATCTTTGATGGACATTTTATTATTTGTGTCGAGCCCGCTTGCGGAAAGCGAGACATAGTGATCACAATGACGCCCGGGTGTCCGTCCGTCCGGGCCAACGTCCGGGGGTTTGAGAGCTTAGGGGCGTGGTTAGGAACAAAAGATACCTTTGTAATATTCCGTAACCTCATAAACTCTATTGTTGTTTAGGGGCTTTTTCATTGTTCTTCAAACAATGGAAATACCCCATAAACCCAAAATGTTGGAACGTCCGTCCGTCCGGGCCAACGTCCGGGGGTTTGAGAGCTTAGGGGCGGGGTTAGGAACAAAATATTCCTTTGTAATATTCCGTAAGCTCATAAACTCTATTGTTGTTTAGGGGCTTTTTCATTGTTCTTCAAACAATGGAAATACCCCATAAACCCAAAATGTTGGAACGTCCGTCCGTCCGTCCGGGCCAACGTCCGGGGGTTTGAGAGCTTAGGGGCGTGGTTAGGAACAAAAGATTCCTTTGTAATATTCCGTAACCTCATAAACTCTATTGTTGTTTAGGGGCTTTTTCATTGTTCTTCAAACAATAGAAATACCCCATAAACCCAAAATGTTGGAACGTCCGTCCGTCCGTCCGTCCGTCCGTCCGAAATCTGCGCTAAAGTTTTTAAATACCTTATATCTCTGCAGTCCTAAGTCACATTGACTTGAAACTTCATATGCTTATTCGTCATCATCCATATATTCATGCTGTGTCCCACTCATGCGGCCGCTGTGCCTAAGTTTCTGTCAAAATTTGCGTTAAAGTTTTCAGATACTTACTATCTCTGTAACCGTAAATCGGATTTGCTTGAAACTGTGTATGTTTATTGGTTATCATACATATATTCATTCTGTGTCCCACTCATGAGGCCCCTGTGCCCCAAAGTCAAGGTCAAATGATTTAGAAGTTTGCGTTAAAGTTTCTGTCAAAATTTGAGCTCACATACCTACTATCTCTGTAACCGCAAGTCAGATTTGCTTGACACTTTGTATGCTTATTGGGTATCACCAATATATTCATTCTGTGTCACACTCATGCGGCCCCTGTGCCCCAAGCTCAATGCCAAATGATTTAGAAGTTTGTGTTATTATAAAATCTGCGTTAAAGTTTGTACTTATATCTCCACAACATTTACTCCGATTTACTTCCAACATCCAATACTTCTTATTCATCATCCATATTTTTATTCTATAGTCTGCCTATGTGGTCCACATGCCCAAGTTCAAGGTCAAATGACTTTAAAATTTCCTTTAAAGTTTTGACACACGTTATCTCCACAACCTTAATTCAAACTTCAAATAAATACACTCTGAGACCATCAAATGCCTCGGCGGGCTCGACATGCTGGCCGCGGCCATCTGGTTTAGATGTGATGTGTTCAATAGCCAAAGTTTGTCGGCAGCATTACATGGAACAGTCAGTAGGTGTAAATAATACTTACACAGTATTTCCATCCCACTGGTCTGTCGGATGATACTTTTACCTTACAATTCTAAATTAAATAGTTCGTCTGTGGTTTATTTATATTTTTCTCATCAAAAAGATGGAAATGGAAATGATTCTAAAGTGCTGTCTAATCGTGATTTTATTGAGAAAGAATACAAAATAACTAACAACAGCAGACGACAATGTTTGGTTTCCCGCCTTATAAGTATTAAACTGTGGCCTCTCTATATGACTTGCTGGGTCGTTAAACACAAGCACTTTCACTTTTGGGCTGATTATTTTCGAGCATTTATCATGTAGCTGCTGTCTGCTTCACGAAACCTGCTAAAATATTACAGCTATACCCACAATGCAAAAACAATAATTCATTTGATAATATTAAAGCTTAACAAAATTTAAGAAAGCGACTTTTTATTTTCTGAAATATTTTCAAATATTGATTTTATTACAAAATAATTATTTCTCCATATGAATTTAACATGTAGCAAAACAGTGCTGTAAAGTGAGGGTTGAAAAGCAAAAAAATGTTGGGAAATTACCTCGTAACCTGGCTAGATAGCTGGAAATGATGCAACTAAAAAATAAAAACGAAAGTTTGATTTTGAAAATTGGTCAACAAATTCCAAAATTATTTTTGAAAATCCAACTTTAGCGCCAATGTTATTATCCAATAGAAAGCTTGTATTTTCCCTCTAAAATCAATATTTGACGAAATTTTGTTATTTAAATTGTTTGGGGAGAGTATTTTATTGTTTACGAAAAAGTACCTAAGTTGGGATATTTTTGGGATTTGATGTGTTTAATTGCCAAAAGTAAGTCGGCAGGACAACGTGGAACAAACAGTAGTGTAGTATTCTTTTTTACTTCTAATATTAACTTGACATATTTACTTTATATGGAGAAATATGCACAACTTCAAGGATTGCATTATCATTAATGTCTAATGGTATTGCTTATTCATGACTGCAACTCACACAAAGACATCGTGATGGGCTTATGGTGTTGTGATCTTAATCCACTAGCACGTTTCTGTAGCTTAATACTGATCCTCCTGTCTGCCAGAGGCATGCTGAGTGTTTCTTTGACTGAATAGCAAACAGTTTAAATCCTGATCAGACTGCACGGATGCACAGGCTGATCTGGAACTACGCTGGTCGCATGTCCCATATGCCCCATTTCTTCAGTCACATTCACATATTTGCATTGCTGGAAAGGCGAACAGTGTAGATACTGATCATTCGGTGCGACTGCACGGGCTGATCTGGATATACACTGGTCGCAAAGCCCATAAGCCATATAGTGCGCAGTTGATGATTACGGCTATTGTCAGTCACTGCCACATATTTGTTTTAACAGGTGCCGAAATTGTACGTAATACAAGTGCGCAGTGGATGATTACGGCTATTATTGCAACTACGGAGTTCGAATGCGACGCTGAGAATAAAGCGGGCATAATCGGGCCGAGGGCAGTAAGCTATATTGGCGTGATACCCACTAAAGGTACACCGTTTTACACATCGCGCATTGCTGTTGAATAACAGAACATTAGGCCATAACAATGTTATTGGTTTGAGATGTTCGATTTGGATTTTTATCAAGTCGCCAGATGCATGTATGTCCTAAGTTACTATAACCTCTTTAGACGTGAACAAAATCACCTGATTTCGTCAGACATGATTGGATTTAACATATGTTTGCATTGTAGTACAAATTTATTTCTCCATGACGATAAAATCTCGGCGCTCATGGAATTTTCTGACGCGGCGATATCTGAGAACCAAAATACTTTTTTATGGCCTTAATCTACACATTTTGCTAGTAAACCCAAGCCTACAGACCATCAAGCCAAACATGCAAACACTGAAGATCCAGATGATCCGGCTTGTACCAAGCCGTCTAATCAGGATTTGCAGTGTCTGTCAGTATTTTAGACACTTTAACAATACCACGTATTATGCCACCGCAACAATAGTTGTCGGTGGCTTATAGTGTTTACCCTGTCCATCTGTCAGTGGACAATTTTCATTGTCGAGCGAACTACTTCTACAGTTTTTGGCCGATTTTCTTTATACTCGGTATACATTCCAACCATCAAGTGCAGGAGTACGTAACGTAAAAGTTTTCGCTCTCCCACCGATCCATCCGCAGTTATTCTCTGCATACTTGATATCGATTCATCCACAGTTTCGACTGAAAATACTTGTTTTTTCCTTGTTTCTTCAGATTTGTTGCCGATTCTCTTCATACTCGGTATACATCCCAACCACCAAGTGCCGGAGTGCGTAGCATACACATTGTCACTGTCCCACCGATGCATCCGGAGTTGTGCCCCCTTTTACACTCTGAAAGTCACACGTTTTTCACTCTAAATGACTTCAGTTGAAACCCCTATAATTAATCATTCACTATTTGGATGCTGGATCTGCACTGGTCGCAAAACTCATAAACCCCATTTCTCCAGTCACAGCCACATTTGATCAAATGCCCCTGTTTTAATGAAACTGGGTCACAGATTCCGCCTTCTATCACTCACGACAAACCACCCACCCATAAATGGCAGCGATCTACATTTTCCCATTGAATCACTTAAGCAATTTTATGCATAACCCTTTTGTCATTTTCTCAACAATTTCTTAGCTTATAACGTTAATGTAATATGGAATGTGGCTTCTGTCACTCACCATAACCCACCATGTGGTTAAACTGTTTTGCCAACAACCCCTTGGCCTAAGTTAATGAAACTAGGTTACATGTTCCAGCTTCCATATCTCACCATGATCCAGTCATCCCATCCATGTTCTCTAACTAGATTTTCTGCTTGAATGGCTTAGCAAGTTTAGGCTTTAAAATCCTGGTTAACTGTTTCACTCAAGTAATTTTCAACAACCCCTTGGCCTATGTTAACAAAACATGCTCACAACTTCCTGCTTCCTTCATTCATCACAACCCACCCACTTGTCCACATATTTGTCCTAGAGTTACCCTTCAATGGCTTAGCAATGAAAAGGACAGACAGCAGGGATTAATTTACCATACACACAGGGGCCGAATTTCAGCCCCTTCCCCAATGCTGGGGACCGTCTTTTCTTACCAAATTGAAAAGTAAAAAAAATCAGGTATCACAATTTACCAACATTTTCTTTTCTATTTGCTTCATTTTACAATTAAAGTATATGTTGTTACCACTCATTTAAACCGTCTCGTTGAAACCTTTGTCACCTTCGAAATGTCGCTGAAACACTTTGTTACGTCGACAAGTTTGTAAGAGTTTCTCCAACAGGTAATATCTTCAATATTACGCAAAGGATTGCTTCAATACTTGGATACTTGAATCATCTGAACAATTGTCATGCACTTGCGCCACCATTAACACAACCTTGACATTTGTCACCTTCGAAATGGCGCTGAAACACTTACCAATTGTGTTACGTCGAAAAGTTTGCAAGAGTTTCTCCATTATGTAATATGTCAATATTACTTGAAGGATTGCTTTAATATTTGGACAGTTCATTCATCTGAACATGTGTGACGCAATCACACCACCAATGGCATGACATTGACATTTGTGACCTTCAAAATGGTGCTGATACACATTACCATTTTTGTTTACGTCAAACAGTTTGTAAGACTTTCTTAAATGACTTGAAACTTGTGTAAACTTAAAGTTTTCTTTTTTTACACACAATCTCTAGTTAGACTGCATATTGTGTAGTTTTTTTTACTTGGATGATAGTTTATATTTGACATGAAATGGTTTAACACAACAATTTGAAATGGAAAATTCCTTATTTAGTGTGATTTTTTCCAAAATGGTTGAAAAGGGCCCCTTCCCCAAATGGCTGAATTATTCCCTGGACATAAATTAAATTTGCCGGAGCTTATCACATAGAACCATACAGACATCTACCCCAATGTTACCAAATAGTGTACCGCTAGACCTATTACACTCTGTATGGATAGTTTAACTTTAACTTTGTAAACTTTCAGCAGTAATATAATGTTGAATGCTACTTAATGAACCACAAACCTCAAACAAATAGTAAGGGTTATTGCTATTGTGCTCTTAGTACGAACATTTTTATCATAATAAGTTTAGTAAAGCGGGCCCCAAAATTGTGACTTGATGTTTCAGTTGACGCTGAGAAGTCAAACTTGGCAGCCATCTTTAATTTACAACCTTTAGCACCACTTCTCAAAATTACACCCACACTAAAACTATTTGTCAGCCATCACTCTAACATATAAAAGTAACAAACCTTTTCTGTCTGATGTCGAACCAAAATAGTTTTTAAGCATGCTATGTGACTTGGATATCTCGCCTAATAGTCCACTTTACTCGGGAATGAATTGGTTATGAGACTCTTATATTTTCAAACAAACATTGTAACCTCCGCATCGATGAGACTCCTATACATTTGTATATTCAAACAAACAGGTTTCATGTATTGTGACTATTGTTGTTGCAGTGGACCCAGAGAAGCCAACAGTGTGTGAGGAAGCCCTGGATTACAGGGGCATTGAGTGGCCTATAGCCGCAGTGAGCACAATTGCCGTACAAGGCTGCCCCACAGAAACTGTTGGTTTGTATTCCCACCACGCTTGCTTTAGCCCTTAGAATGCGGGAAACGAAAATTTGTGTTTGCTGTTGTTTCATATGTTGCCATTTTTCTTGATAAAACATGGTTGGCAGCACTTGAGAATCATTTTCATTGGAAATGTTGGATGTCTTTGTAAGAGTTTCTCAAATCACCTATAGGGGCCCTGAGTGCGTCGACAGACCACATTTTCTAGTGCACAGTCTGATCAGGAGTCTGATCAGGATCTGCACTGTTCGCCATTTAATTAATAAACATCATACACACACGATTATTATCAGGCTACAGGGGTGTATTATTTGATCACACATCAGCTAAGCCCCATTTCTTCGTCACAGCCACACATGACCTTGCTGTTGCATACAAGTAGTAGCCCCCTCTCTAATAGTAGCACCCTCCCATATTTGGATTCTAAATATGTTATGTTCACACACAAAAGCCATTTAAAACATTAAATGGCTTTTGTATGTGAAAATAACATATTTTGATCCTATTTTCCACGTTTTGATTCCGACGAATTGCACAGCCCTGGGGGAGTTTATTAGAATAAATACGGTAGTTGTCCATTTTGTCAGATGGGGGCCATATTATCTTGCAGGTACAGTAACGAGGACATGTAAGGATAATGGAGAATGGTCGTCAGCTAAATATGACTGTGTCCAGCAAAAAATTCGGGCCATACAACAACAGGTATGCTCATTGGCGAGGAAAATCATGTATGCATCTTTATTGCATATATCGGTTTTCACAGTGTACTAAAAATCATATTACACTAGTGTAATAAATATGCACATCCGGCCATTGTAGAAAACATGATAGATAACCAGGACAGCTTAAATATATATTAAACAAATTATTGTGCTTATGCAATAAATATAATCTTCCATTTGTGTTGATTTAATATGATGTTTATTAAACTTGTCTGATTTCATAAGAAACGTGGCATAGCCTCGATGAAATCAGTAAACTCGTTTAATAAGTAATAGTTATATAGATCACATTTGAATTTTTCATAAATTAATTTCCAGCGAGCGCTAGTGAGAAGTTTATTAAACATTCAATATGTGATCTATAACTTATTTATTCTCTACACTGCCCATTTGCGAAGCTCTGCCCCTAAACGTGATTTTGAATCGCTAGAATGTAGAATATTCTAGAATGTGATTGGGGTGTGACACGTAGTGAGCGCGTGTGTGGGCGGTAATGTGCTTTGTGTCATGTGAACTGATGGCAACAAGGCGTACAATCAGCTCTAAATATAGCGGCTGAACATTTAATGATTATTTTAATAGATATTGGCGAACGCGATGCAATATGCGATTAATTGAGATGAAATGCTATTCTTTCATTGGTTGAGAAACTAGGGTAAACAATAAATGTCATATCGATGGTCTAGTAACATAAGGTCGTAACTGCTATGTTTTTGCAATAAAATCAATATTTGACAAAATTTCACGAAATAAAAAGAAGGCTCATTCTTAAATTTTCCTTTAATTTAATATTATCGAAATAAATATTGTTTTTGAATTGTCTATATAGCCGTAAAATTTGGGTAGCTTTCGTGAAACAGACTATACATAAGTATGTTTAGCACTTTTAGTGAAATCGGCTACAGTTGAAATATCAAACAATGCATGCAAGCATTGGTGTACCAGGGCTCCAGATAAGCTGCGTATTTGCTTAAATACCCAATTAAAATTGTCAAAAACCCAATTTAAATCAGAAGTAGCGAGTATCAAAAAGCAATAAAAAAAATTGCGGTACCTGTATCATGCTGCAGAAAACCACATAGCATATTTTTTCTTATTTTCCACGAAAACACATCTTGGTATTTCATTAGAATTGTCCAAGGAGACAATTATAATGAAATGCTAAGACATGTTTTCATTTCGAAGCAAACTATTCAATAATTTATGTCTGTTGATGTGTAAACAGTAGTGTGATTTTATTTTACCCAATTAAAATTTTGAAATATCCAATTGCTTCAGAAATGATGGAGTGACAATACTCGATTACTAATTCCTTATCTGGAGCCCTGGTGTACATTTTTGTTGGAATCTGGACAATCTGAACAAATGTCAATCACTTTGAAATAGAACTGGGTTGGACTTATAAGGAATATAAACGATGGTCTTCATAAATTTGGACTTTTTAAAAGTTTTTACCCTGATAAATTATAAATGAATACTGTTTATTCCTATAGTGAACCAACAACCCAATCAATCAGCCAGTTAGTCGAATTACCGACCGACCGGTCAACCAATCAATTAATGAACCAACCAACCAGCCAATCATTCAATCAATCAATAAACCAACCAAAACCAACCGACACACCAAACCACCTACTCTCCATCCAACCAAGATCAACCAACCAACCAACCAGCCAAGTTTAATTGGGTTATTGTACATTATGAAAGTAGTAAGATTATTACTGATCCTACTGCTTTTGATAGGAGGTCAAGTGCTTCTGGTGTGGTGAGGACCTGACATCAGATCAGGATTATTCTGATTTCAGGGCTGAATATATAGATTTTTATTGTAAATATTCAGTTCTGATTTTGGGATTTTCCCCCCATTTGTACATGTCCTTGAACATGTACATGTACTTGAACAGGTAATATATGGAATTTAGTACTAAACCCATTGACCCGGCCTTAAATGACCTTAGCTGTTGATAGGCCGTTAAACCCCAACAAACAAACAAAGAAACAAAACCAACCAACCAATCCACCAACCAACCAATCCACCATCCAACGAACCCACCAACCCACCAACTAACCAACCAAACAACCAACCAACCGACCAACCAGCCAACCAACCAACCGACCAACCAATACAGATCAATCAGGCCCAGGATGGGTCGGGATCAGCCAGTGTAACGTCGTCCCTGGGTGAGCTGGCCAACGCGACTGACACAGGGGAACTACTGGAGGGTGACATGTCGGCCATTCTTGATGCCCTTATGTCCGTCGCCGACGTCGCAGATGAGATTAACACTACCACGGGCGAATCAGAAACGGAAACAACGGTAACTCATGGTTGATAACGTAGGTTTTGCGAATGCTCTTTTAACCCTTTCCCTGTTTTGCGATATTTCGACTCATCCAAATCCAAAACATCTGAATAAAAGAATGATGGTTAAATTATCTGATAGAGTAGAAAACGTTGTGGGAAAAGGAGAAATTGCTTGTTACAAGAAATTTCTCCTTTTCCCACAATGTTTTCAAAAGACATCTTCTGCACAGGCGTCAAAATTCAGTGAAAGGGTTAAGTTTTCAGAATTAACAGGTAATTGATCATGGGTCATGATTGATAATGTCAATTTTGAAAATGCACATGTGTCGGATTATTGATCATGGTTGGTAAGGTATGTTTTGAAAATGAAATGTCACCTATTATTACCTGACAAAGTCAAAATCACATGGAACATAGGTTTTAGCTATCTGTTGCCCTCTTTGTGGCTGTGACTTGAGAAATGGGGATTGTCGGTTTTGCCATCAGTGTAGATCCAGATCTGCAAAGTCTTATCATGATCTGCTCTGTTCACCATTCCATCAATAAAACGCCCGACATACTTCCAACAAACAATATAGATCGCTATCCGGCTACATGAGTGTCCTATTTGATCAGGAGCTACACTGGTCACAAATCCTATGAACCCCATTTCTTCGGTCTCAGCTACAAGTAAAGAATACCGTATTATTGTTGTGTTATTATTATATACTGAGGTATTTTTCATTCACGGAACATTTTCATATTGCACTACCTTCTACCCCTTGCTAATAACAAGGCAAAAATTCACAGTTCACATTAACAAAATTTAAGTTTGAGGTACCATCAATTTGGCACAAACTGGTATTTATACGTATTAAATAAGTATGTGATTGTGTAACGATTCCACCAGTTTTAAACATTACCAGTGCTCGCTGTACAGATCTAATCATTTAGTAATCTTGATATTACTGATAGAGATGTGCGGTTGTATCACACTACATGTGTTTTGATATGGAAATGAGGCAGGACATTTTATAATTATCCCCTCGCCGATAAGCATGATAAGCAAGAGGGGATACAGTGTTATTCCATGTACGTGCGGGCGTTAGTAACACTTTTCAATGTTTAATAACTTATGAACCGCTTCACAGATTTTGATAATATTTGGCCGCAATATGTGTCTTGGGATGGTGCTTTGCTTTGCATATGACCCACGTCTGACCACCCAAGGTCACTGAAATCTTATGTTCACCTTGTTTGTAAGGCAAATGAGTTAACAAGTATTGTTTATTCAATAACTTATGAACCGCCTCTCCGATTTTGATAATAGTTGGCCACAGTGTGTGTCTATGGAATCCGATGGTGCTTTTTTTTGCATAGGACCCACGTCTTACCGGCCAAGGTCAAGGTCACTGAGGACTTATGTTGACCTTTATTGTAAGGCAAATGCATTAAAGTTTCTTTTTGTTTATTCAATAATTCCAGCACAAAAATATTTACACAATTCCCTAACATTTGATTGGTCCGTAGCAAGTCTCTGTCCAAAATTTATATCCCAGTAAACTCCCATGCCTAACTACTTTCCGTAACCGTGATGCGCAGTTAAAATAATTCTTAAGAAAACGGAAAATAAACGCATTTTCTTGATGTATTTATTTCAAATGCTGGAATTATAAGGAATGAATGGCATTTTTGTGGAATTTATCGGGGATATAAACTTGGAAAAGTCGCGGGAATACTGGACGAGGCCTTCCGGCCTTCGTCCAGTATTCCCGCGACTTTTCCAAGTTTATACCCCGATAAATTCCACAAAAAGGCCATTCATTCCTATAATAACTTATGAACAGCTTCCCAGATTTTGATAATATTGGGACACTATGTGTGTCTAGGGACGGTGCTTTGTTTTGCATACTACGCATGTCTGACCGCCCATGATCAAGGTCACTGAGGACTTATGTTCACCGTGTTTGTAAGGCAAATGCGTTAAAGTCTTTTTGTTTATTCAATAACTTATAAACCGCTTCTCCAATTCTGGTAATATTTGGCCACAATGTGAGTCTAGGGATGGTGCTTTGTTTTGCATACGACCCACGTCCGGCCGCCCAAGGTCATTGAGCACTTTTTTTTTTATTATTATTATTATGAAGGCTGCCAGTGAGGGGATTTGCCTCGTAATAACGATGACCTCGTTATTTATATCAATTAAATGTGTCACCTGAATAAATAAATGTATTTACATAGTATAAATTATAAAATCCTTGCACAACAAAACATAAATAGAGAGAATAATCCATTAACTTTTAAGGTAACACAGTTATCGCGCATGATATCAAAGTGGTAATGCATTTTTGATATAAAATATACCCGGCGAATACATGTAGCTACATAACAGCACCGTCCATACATACATGCACACAACAGTGACAAGTTTCAGGGTATATATGCAGAATATCGTTCTTAATTAGCATGACGGGTGGTGGTGGGGAAGAGGGGTGTGGGAGCCCAGTAGTGACTTACTCCACATACACACAAGGGGTGGGTGTGGGCGTGGCGACTTATATTCCATAATATCAGCTGCAGACTGGCATTACAATCGAGACAGACAGAGTACACAATCTCGAAGGCTGCGTAGGTACTTAGGGTAGTCAATCTCCATAGACAAATGGACGCCATCAGAGTGGAACACATTCACTCCTGGATTCCACGGCCCAGCCCTACAAGGTCCTGCAGTTTGGTATTGACCTGAAACAACGGAAAATTATAATCCTAATCTGGTGGACAATCACGCTTAAATAGCTGACAGATCTCTTCTTTCCTCACTTCAAGATTGCAAATGCAAAGAAATGGCATGTTCAACTAACTTTCCCGCAAGCTCATCCGGAATACATGTCGTATCACACAAGTCGTTCGAACCAATGTCTAGCACCACAATGTCACTTCTATGCAGCATCCAGTCCTGTCTATGAAGCCGCCCATGGGGGTCGCCACACAACAACAAACCCCCATACCCCGCAACGGAAACGTCAAACTGGGCCATGTCCAACCCCAGATTATCTGCATGTGGGTGTAATTCAATGAAAGTTCTAAGTCTCTTGGGGAAAACTATGGCCAAACACAGTAACTTGGAGGGGAGCCGACATGCTCAATCTAACACCGGGTCCGAAAACAACACGGCCGAAATTTACAATTTGGACTCGTCCACATGCAGGAGTAATACGCCCGACTACACAACGGGAAATACACAACGGAAACACACCGTAATAACACAAAGGAGGTATTAATATATATTATGGATCAGCAGAAACTGTTCCCAGCTCCGGGAAAAACCGTATAATCGATGGAATTATAACGACAACAAATGATTTTTTTGTTCATTTCTGCCAAGATGGCGTCTGCATAAATTATCGTCACATGACTTGTGTAGCCAGGTGCGCAGCCAGAGGACGCGAGCCCTGGCTGCAGGCGAGTATACAGCTGGCCATCCAAAATAGATTATCTGCAATAATCATCATGCCAATTAACACATCCTGTAATGGTAAATTGTTTATTTTGTCCATGAAAACGTCATTTCTAAAGGTTGGACAAAATCTAATATCTCCCTAAATTACAACCTGGGATGTGGCAGTCCAGGTTTATCATTGACGTAAATTAATTATAATTTCTGATTCTGTTCATGGAACCTCTTCATAGTTCACACCTGTATTTCACTCATGATCTTCTGGCATGCTGTGACACATCCATGTCATGACACCAACATTTCTGTCAATGTCAAGGTCATAGACTTAACACATTAAATGACATATTGTTAACCTTGTTGGATACCTTGGTACCCTGATGGGGAATCTAATCATGTTCATGGGATGCCTTTCTTACATCAGCCCCACCTATAGACTTAGCAATATGGCTTTACTATCAATAGCTTTAGTAAATAATAAATGATAACATTCAGATAAAAATTAAACATGATATAGAGACATGGCATGTTGGTCTACCCCACCTATACTTCGTTGCTGCCAGAAAAGTGAGCTTCATCACAGGTGAGACACTCAGACCTGCTACATAATATCACAGGTGTGACACTCGGACATGTCACATAAAAACATGCATTTTTAAAAAATCCCATTACCCCACCTACTTTGTGTCATACTGTGACACTAGGTGGGTGGGCTAATGGGAATTATTTTAATGGGCATATTTTTATGTCACAGGTCCGAGTCTTCTTCTTGTAAGCCTCATTGTCCAGATTGGCAAGGATGCAACAGTGTATTGCCTTGCACATGTTGCAGGAGCCAGGTTGGGAGCATCTGAAGGGTAATTGTCGCGCCCGCTTGCGGAAAGCGCGATATAGTCGGCCGTTTGGCGTACGTACGTACGTACGTACGTGTGTCCGGTTAAAGTTTTTGGTTAAGCTGTAAGGTTAAGTTTTTTGGTTAAAGTTTTTTGTTAAGTTCTTTGGTTAAAGTTTTTGGTTAGGTTTTTTGGTTATGTTGTTTGGTTAAGTTTTTTGGTTAAAGTTTTTGGTTAAGTTCTTTGGTTAAAGTTTTTGGTTAAGTATTTTGGTTAAGTTTTTTGGTTAAAGTTTTTCGTTAAAGTTTTTCGTTATACTATATCTCTGCAACTGCTTTGCCCATTACCTTGAAACTTCACATGGGTGTTTATCATCATCTATATTTTCACTCTACCCCCCTTCCGTGCGACCCCTGAGCCCAATGTCAAGGTCAAATTACTTTGAAGCTTTTGGTTAAGTTTTTTGGTTAAAGTTTTTGGTTAAAGTTTTTGGTTAAGTTTTTTGGTTAAGTTTTTTGGTTAAGTTAAGTTTTTTGGTTAAGTTTTTTGGTTAAGTTTTTTGGTTAAAGTTTTTCGTTAAAGTTTTTCGTTATACTATATCTCTGCCCATTACCTTGAAACTTCACATGGGTGTTTATCATCATCTATATTTTCATTCTACCCCCATTCCGTGCGGCCCCTGTGCCCAATGTCAAGGTCAAATTACTTTGAAGTTTTTGGTTAAGTTTTTTGGTTAAAGTTTTTGGTTAAAGTTTTTGGTTAAGTTTTTGGTTAAGTTTTTTGGTTAAGTATTTTGGTTAAAGTTTTTCGTTATAGTATATCTCTGCAACTGCTTTGCCCATTACCTTGAAACTTCATATGGGTGTTTATCATCATCTATATTTTCATTCTACCCCCCTCCCGTGGCCCCTGTGCCCAAGTCAAGGTCAAATTTACTTTGAAGTTTTTTGGTTAATTCTTTGGTTTAAAGTTTTTTGGTTAAGTTTTTTGGTTAATTTTTGTAGTTAAAGTTTTTGGTTAAGTTTTTTGGTTAAGTTTTTTGGTTAAAGTATTTCGTTAAAGTATTTCGTTATACTATATCTATGCAACTGCTTTGCCCATTACCTTGAAACTTCACATGGGTGTTTATCATCATCTATATTTTCATTCTACCTCCCTCCCGTGCGGCCCCTGTGCCCAATGTCAAGGTCAAATTACTTTGAAGTTTTTGGTTAAGTTTTTTGTTTAAAGTTTTTAAATTTTTGGTTAAGTTTTTTGGTTAAAGTTTTTTCGTTATACTATATCTGCAACTCTGTTTGCCCATTACCTTGAAACTTCACATGGGTGTTTATCATCATATATTTTCATTCTACCCCCCTTCCGTGTGGCCCCTGCGCCCAATGTCAAGGTCAAATTACTTTGAAGTTTTTGGTTACGTTTTTTGGTTCAAGTTTTTGGTTAAAGTTTTTGGTTAAGTTTTTGGTTAAGTTTTTGGTTAAAGTTTTTCGTTATACTATATCTCTGCAACTGCTTTGCCCATTACCTTGAAACTTCACATGGGTGTTTATCATCATCTATATTTTCATTCTACCCCCCACCCCCCTCCCGTGCGGCTCCTGTGCAACAATGTCAAGGTCAAATACTTTGAAGTTTTTGGTTAAGTTTTTTGGTTAAAGTTTTTGGTTAAGTTTTTTGGTTAAGTTTTTTGATTAAAATTATTTGTTATACTATATCTCTGCAACTGCTTTGCCCATTACCTTGAAACTTCACATGGGTGTTTATCATCATCTATATTTTCATTCTACCCCCCGTCCCGTGCGGCCCCTGTGCCCAATGTCAAGGTCAAATTACTTTGAAGTTTTTGGTTAAAGTTTTTGGTTAAGTTTTTTGGTTAAGTTTTTTGGTTAAAGTTTTTTGTTATACTATATCTTTTTTTTTAGTGTCCATGCCTCGCCACAAGGCGCGACATGCAGGCCGCGGCCATCTAGTTTTGAGTATGAGAACAGGTTACATGCTCAGAAAGATTACAACCACAAGGCATAGAGACGCCGATGCAATCATTGTGCCTGTGCTTCTACAACTTCTCAGCTCGTTCTCTAACTTTGTACACAAAATCACGCAGCTTGATTGTCTGAGGCTGCACAGCTCCGCCTCGACTAAACTTTATGATTTCGTGCATGAGAATTAAGTGCATGCTCAGAAAATGTGGCGGTGACTGGATAAATAGGGCTTATAGGATTTCTGACCAGTGTAGCTCCTGATCAATTCCTGTAGCCTGATAATTATCTATCTTGATTGTTAAAAGCATGACGGGTGTTTTAATTGTTGATGGAATGGCCCGTGCAGAACCTGATCAGATAATTCGGATGCACAGGCTGATCTGGATCTACACTGGTCACAAAACCCATAAGCCTCATTTCTCCAGTCACTGCCACAATTGTTAATATCAGAGGCCCTGGGTCAAATTTTCAGAATTTCCTTGAGGCATGGGCTGTGGCTAAGTGGTAAATACAGGACTTCAATTATGAAGGTTCAATACCTACAAGATACGTTTGTAGTATTTCCATCCCACTGGTCTGTCGGATGAGACTTTAAACTGTGGTCCAGTCGCGATATGACCATAGCTGTTGCTGGGACGTTAAATCCCATTCATTTCATTTTCAGAATTTCCTTGAGGTGGCAAGCAACCTGTTGAATAAACAACACGAGGAGACCTGGAACGCTCATATCAACCATGTAAGTCTCTTCATTCTGTTATTTCCTGTGGCTTGTTAATGTTCCTTATTAGCCCTTTCACCCCCAAGTAAAAGTGGAGATCCTGATGAGACAGCTCGTCACGAGCCGGCACATCTGGATCTACACTGTTTACCAATACAACTATAGAGGTATGTGGTGTTGAAAGGGTTAGTTGTTTTTAAACCCTATTATGTCTGATGTTCAGAGTCAGCCTGGCGCCATCAATGTTGCCCAAGTCGTGGAGACGTTTATCAAGGCGAAGATGAAGCAGCTGTCGTCGTCGACTACCGGCACCTTCACGAAACACTACACACTCAAGAACATATGTAAGTCGCCATCGACTACCTGCACCTTCAATAAACATTACACACACACACGAACATATGTAATTCGTCATCGACTACCTGCACCGTCACGAAACACAACAAACACAAGAACATCGACTACCGGTATCTTCACGATACATTACATACACAAGAACATATGTAAGTCGCCATCGACTACCGGCACCTTCACGAAACACTACACACACAAGAACATATGCAAGTCGTCATCGACTACTTACACCTTCACGAAACACTACACACACAAGAACATATGTAAGTCGTCATCGACTACCGGCACCTTCACGAAACACTACACACACAAGAACATATGTAAGTCGTCATCGACTACCTGCACCTTCACGAAACACTACACACACACGAACATATGTAAGTCGTCATCGACTACCTGCAACTTCACGAAACACTACACACACAAGAACATATGTAAGTAGACATCGACTACCTGCAACTTCACGAAACACTACACACACACGAACATATGTAAGTCGTCATCGGCTGCCTGCAACTTCACGAAACACTACACACACAAGAACATATGTAAGTCGTCATCGACTACCGGCACCTTCACGAAACACTACACACACACGAACATATGTAAGTCGCCATCGAATACCGGCACCTTCACGAAACACTACACACACAAGAACATATGTAAGTAGACATCGACTACCTGCAACTTCACGAAACACTACACACACACGAACATATGTAAGTCGTCATCGGCTGCCTGCAACTTCACGAAACACTACACACACACGAACATATGTAAGTCGCCATCGAATACCGGCACCTTCACGAAACACTACACACACAAGAACATATGTAAGTCGTCATCGACTACCTGCATATTCACGAAACACTACATACACACAGGAACATAACTATGTAAGTCGTCATCGACTACCGGCACCTTCACGAAACATTACACACACAAGAACATACGTAAGTCGTCATCGACTACCGACACCTTCACGAAACATTACACACACAAGAACATATGTAAGTCGTCATCGACTACCTGCATATTCACGAAACACTACAGACACACAAGAACGTAACTATGTAAGTCGTTATCGACTACTGACACCTTCACGAAACATTACACACACAAGAACATATGTAAGTCGTCATCGTCTAACTGCACATTCACGAAACACTACACACACACAAGAACATAATTATGTAAGTCGTCATCGACTACCGGTACCTTCACGAAACATTACACACACACGAACATATGTAAGTCGTCAGCGACTACCGGCGTCTTCACGAAACATGACACACACACGAACATATGTAAGTCGTCATCGACCACCTTCACCTTCGCAAAACATTACACACACAAGAACATCGACTACCGGCACCTTCACGAAACATTACACACACAAGAACATATGTAAGTCGCCATTGACTACCTGCACCTTCACGAAACACTACACACACACACGAACATATGTAATTCGTCATCGACTACCTGCACCGTCACGAAACACAACACACACAAGAACATCGACTACCGGCATCTTCACGCAACATTACACACACAAGAACATATGTAAGTCGTCATCGACTACCGGCACCTTCACGAAACACTACACACACAAGAACATATGTAAGTCGTCATCGACTACCGGCGTCTTCACGAAACATTACACACACACGAACATATGTAAGTCGTCATCGACTACCTTCACCTTCACGGAACACTACACACACAAGAATATCGACTACCGGCACCTTCACGGAACATTACACACACAAGAACATAAGTAAGTCGTCATCGACTACCTGCATCTTCACGAAACATTACACACACACGAACATATGTAAGTCGTCATCGACTACCTTCACGAAACATTACACACACAAGAACATCGACTACCGGCACCTTCACGGAACATTACACACACAAGAACATATTTAAGTCGTCATCGACTACCGGCACCTTCACGAAACATTACACACACAAGCACATATGTAAGTCGTCATCCACTACCGGCACCTTCACGAAACATTACACACACAAGAACATATGTAAGTCGTCATCGACTACCTGAACCTTCACGAAACATTACACACACAAGAACATATGTAAGTCGTCATCGACTACATGTACCTGCATCTTCACGAAACATTACACACACAAGAACATATGTAAGTCGTCATCGACTACCTGCACCTTCACGAAACATTACACACACAAGAACATATGTAAGTCGTCATCGACTACCTGCACCTTCACGAAACATTACACACACAAGAACATATGTAAGTCGTCATCGACTACATGTACCTGCATCTTCACGAAACATTATACACACACGAACATATGTAAGTCGTCATCGACTACCGGCATTTTCAAGAAGCACTACAAACATAAGAACATAATGTAAGCGTCGCGACTGGTACATTTACTCTAGTTGACCGTGACTCAACCAAAGAAATACGGTACATATACCTATTAAATCTGGATCTACACTGGTCGCAAAACCCATAAGCCCCATTTCTCCAGAAACAGCCACATTTTTGTCAAGCCCGCTTGTGTAAAGCGAGAGATTGCGATCACGATGATGTCCATGTGTCAATCAGTACAAAGTCTGTGTTAATTACTTATATCTGTGCAACCATAAGTCGGATTGACCTGAAACATCATGTTCTTCTTTATCATCATCCCAATCACTGTCACAAATCATGAGCTAGACTGGCCACAAGTACGATTGACACTATTTCTTCAGTCACAGTGGCAAATCAGGATCAACATTGACCACAAATACCATTGACCCTATTTCTTCAGTCAGAGGCACAAATCAGGAGCTAGACTGAACACAAATACTATTCACCTTATTTCTATAGGCAGAGTTAAAAATCCGGAGCTACACTGACCACAAAGGTCATAAAAAACCTATTTCTCATATGAGACACGCCATGTGATTTTGTACCTTCGGACATCTGCGTAATTTCATGAAATACGTTTACAAAATCGCATGGCGTGTCTCATATTCCGTCACATATTTATCAGATGCTGAAATTGGCCGAAGTGACGTGTCCGATAGATCAGCATACACGTTCCCCAACAGTGAGGTTAAACTACCATCTTGGATGAGAGATACAACAACGGCCCTGTTTATACCAGTCGAGTCGTTTAATGGTAGGTGGTCACTTCAAGTAATGAACTACATTGGGTTTACATCACAGGTTGAAATAATGGTATATAAATGTTTTAACTATACCTAAAAGTATCAATAATTAAAAATACACTCCACACCATTTTGTTTTACTCTCTATTTTTATGTCAGACAATACACTGTTGGATATTTTTTAATTATTGATACTTTTAGGTATATTTAATGCCTTGAACGACCTTGGTATGTTACTTACTGCAACCTGTGGCTTACATCAGTTACCTTATTAGGCCGTACAAATACTTTGATTCTCATATATACCGCCGCGTCAGAAAAAGACTTGCGCGTCTGAGCTCTTTATTACAAACATGTATTATAAATGCATGTCTGATGAAAATCTGGTTATCGATTTTTCAGGTCTAAAGAGGTTATAGTAACTTTGTTAAACACATAATTATGTAAACCACATGTGACAGCGGCTAGCGAAATGCATCTGGTGACATTAAAAATCACAAACGAGGATCTCGTACAAAAACAAATATATTAAAAAAACAGCACTCTCGCATCATTTTCTGCAACCTCCATGTCCAAATCAAAGTACCGGTAATTATTTGTATGGCCTTATAGAAACTGGGCATTATAGAGACCTTGGTGTGTTGTATTTGGATTAGTTTCACTGTTATCTATCTCTACAATGGTATTGTTTGTGTATGCTTGCACATTACTTATATATAAGCACATGTCATTCTATATTCAGTCGAACCTGTGCTAAAGGCCACCTCCGAATAGCAATTACCTGTATTGCAGCCACGCTTTAGGTTTCCCAATTATTCAATTGCTACATAAACGAACCTGTAAACAAATATCACCTTGGATTACATTGGGACCTCTCTTAACTTGACTCCCTGGGGACCCCCACGGTGTCAAGTTTAGAGAGGTCCCACTGTGCATTGACCTGCTTGGTGTTACATGTATAATGTTGAATGCATTTGGGCAATTTTGCAGGTTTGTATGTTTGACTTTTTTTTTCATTCCATACATAAAATCATTTAATTATTGTACCGTAGTTAGTGTGCGCTACTATAATGTGTACATGTCTGATATACATATATACATCAAAGCCGCTTGTTAGAGAAATTACCGATCCACTGGTTAAATGGCAAACAGTTTATGCCCTCAGTGCTGAAAGATATCTGCAATGAAAGCCCACAATATATCTTATTTTGTTAAAAACAGTAATCATTTCTGGTAGTGTTTAACATTACTTCTTAACATCTGTTTTTCCTTTTGAAATTGTTACATTTGTTTGACGCCTATGTAACAACTTACCGCATTATTGTGCTGAAATAGCCATAACCCTGTTTAACGACAATGTCAAGGTCATTGACACACGTTCATTCTTTAGGCCATTAATCAAAATGGTGTTGGTTACCCGAATACTACCTACCCAAAAAATATGTGCCTATTCTCAATATTTTTTCGGTGTAAAAGTGAAAGCGTTTTTAGGGCCCTGACAAGAATCGGCGCTGCCCTATAGGTTTCGTCCCGCCCATCCGTCTGTCTGTATGTTCGTCCGTTTTTTTCTCGGAGTTTTTGTAAGAGTTTCTCAAATTAACTATAGGGGCCATAAGTGTGTCGACAGACCACATTTTCTATTGTTTAGTGGGTGGCAGGTGGGCGCATGCGATAGGTAATTTAACGATCGGGGTTCATCCTTACCGGAATCTCAACCGGAAACCTAGTACGTCTTTAACATTTGTGTATGTAACAGTTGAATCTGGTTATGCCCATTACGTTCGTATTACGATTATTTGCAATCATATTACTTTCAGGGGCAATGTGGTGGTATGGACCGGGCATCAGGCCAGGTTATTCTAATTTTAGGGCCGAGTACATTTCCTTTTCGATGTAAATATTCCATTCTGAATTTGGCACTCCCCCCCCCCCTAATGCAGCAGGTTACATACGGGATCGAACACGTTGGTGGCCTTAATTGACCTTGGCTGTTGATAGGTCGTTAAACAACAATCCAATCAATCAATCAATCTAGTTTGTATTTGTGTTTACCAGAGATGAATAAACACTACAGAGAATATATTTTTGTTTTTACCAAGAAAAAAAAATTTGCCTATACATACCTACCTAGCCATGTTTGTAAAGAAGGGTCGGGTTGGGCAAACCTAAACTCATTTAATTTTGGCCTTGATGTGTTTGCCAGTAGACCCATTTCTATTTGTCTTGAAGTGGACATAATTGTACAGGTAGAGTCCCTATTTGACGTTAAACCCATTCACTTTCATTTTGTACATGTCGAAAAATGTTTCCAATTTTCAGGAATGCCCTCGAAAGAATACTCCAGTCAGGTTTTCCGAAATTTACCAGACATTGTTGCAAAGAAATTTAAGATAAATGGGTATGTTATAGACATGGCGGCCGTTTCACTAAACTTCGTATACAACTAAAATGTTTGTAAGTGCAAATTTAGGATCGTCTGGAAATGTCAATTGATGGATTTACATTTACTGAACATAGGCTGCATGCATATGCTCAATAAATGTAAATCTAATAATTGTTTAGAAAAAAAATGTATCATAATTTTGCATTTGCGAGCATTTTGGTCGTACTAAGTTTAGTGAAACGGCCCCCAATTATATAATTAGTTTATCAAACATGAACAACCATGAGTAACTTCTCTTAGAACAACTTTATTATGATCTTAACTGTTGCATTTTCTCTTTCATTTGGCCATTGAATGTTTCAGTCAAGTTGTGGACAGTGGTTCTATGGACATCAACTCAGATGTAATGATCGCGTTCCTGTCCCAGCAACCAGTGACTAACTTGGACCCTCCGGCTCGCGTCACATTCCAACATTCAAGTGTAAGTGTCAGTTTAATAGGATGAGGAGGGCGGCAGGTGGGATTATGTGAAGTGTAAATTTAACGATGGGATTCATCCTTAACAGAATCCCTTTTGGGGAATGGGACTAAGTGACTCTGGTGTGGTGAGGACATGGCACACCCCTCCCCCCCATCACAACAGGTAACATATGGGATTCAACCCCATTAATCCGGCCTAAACGACGTTAGCTGTTGACAGGCTATTAAACAGCATTAAATCAAATCAATAGGCTGGGATAAATGTTTGCATTTTGCATGTTACATCTGCAATAAATTAACTGCTGTTTTTGGTGTCACGGATGGAGGTGTAACAGTGGTGTTTTATGCGGGAGGAAACTGGAGTACCCAGAGCAAACTCACTTGACCAATCTGGCAACCACCGTATCATACGTTTACGTGGTATTAGGCTGCTAAGTGATATCATTGATTTGGATACTCGATTGTCAGTCTGTAACAGGAAGAGAAAATATGCATCCAAACCCGGGACTCGAACCCGGCACCTCCCGCTTACAAGGCGGTCGCACTACCGACTGAGCTAACCAGGCACAGACACATATCTTCTCTCCTGAGTTACTAGATCCGTACCGTGACATACTTCCCCTCCAAATTGAAATTCGTCCTCGAATTACATATTTTTTGGGATTAGTGATTATCTGTGGGACAATCTCGGAGTATATATATCAGTCACGGTCCCCTCATTGGGGACCAATTGTAACGGGAAGAGAAAATATGCACCCGACCCGGGACTCGAACACGGCACCTCCCGCTTACAAGACAGCCGCTCTACCGTCTGAGCTAACCACAGGTGGAAGACTTGGACCTAGGACCTGATAAATGGCTCATTTGTAAACCGTTACCCCACCCACCAATTTCCGTACCATAGACACGAAAGGCTATCCTGTCTATTATACGGAAATTGGTGGGTGGGATAACGGTTTACAAATGAGCCATTTATTGGGTCCTAGGTCCGAGTCTTCCACATGTGGAACTAACCGGGCACAGACACATATCTTCTATCCTGAGTTACTAGATCCGTCCCATGACAGGTCTATTGGTGATTGTTACACTCAGACAGTCAGCTATTCAATCTATTCAATCTATTCAATCAATCAATAAATAAATGAACCAACTATTAGTTGGAACAATTGTTCAATCAACCAATCAATTAATAAATTGATCACCAACCAGCCCATCAGTCGTAACTAGTTGTGAATATGTTTAACAATACTTCAGTAACCAAGAACCCACTGTCATTGTAAAATATAAAATGGATGCCACTTAGCGTATAGTGGACATTAATTCCTTGATAAAGGCCTTGTGCTGAAACGTTGGAAGAGTGGGTTCTTGGTTACTGAAGTACTGTCCTTAATTAAAACAAGTTTTCCGCATTAATTTTATATATTGAACAATACTTTAGTTACCCAGAACCCACTCTTCTGACGTTTCGGCTGAAACATTGGAAGAGTGGGTTTTTGGTTACAGAGGTATCATTCAACAAATCGTATTAATGCGGATTGCTTGCTATTTGCAAATAAGTATACCCCCGCAACGAGTTTGTCCGTGCGTGCGTGCGTGCGTGCGTGCGTGCGTGCGTGCGTGCGTGCGTGCGTGCTTGCGTGTGTGCGTCCGTACGTCCGTCCGTCCGTTTGTGCGTCCGTCCGTCTGTGCGTCCGTAAACTTAACATCATATAAATATTGTTATAACTTCTATTTCCTTCATCTAAAATGATTCATATTTCACACATGCATTCCTGTAAGGCTCTACTACCATTATGTACCAAATCCACGACCGTCCAACTCCCGCTGATCCCAAGGTCAAGGTCAAATACTTCGTCTCTTCACAAAACCGAACATCAGAGAAATATGTTATAACCTCTATTTCCGTCATCTCAAATGCTTAATATTTCACACATGCATTCCTGTAAAGCTCTGCTACCATACTGGGCCAAATCCACGAATGTCCAACCCCCGCTGATCCCAAGGTCAATGTCGCATACTTAGTCTCTTTACAAAACTTCACATCAGAGAAATATGTTATAACTTCTATTTCTTTTATGGAAAATTCTTAATATTTCATGCATGCATTCCTCTAAGGCTCTATATACTATCATGCTGTGACAAATTCCCGCTGATCTCGAGGTCAAGGTCGCATACTTAGTCTCTTTACAAAACTTAACATCAGAGAAATCGGTTATAACTTCTATTTCCTTGCTCGGATCTGCTTCACATTTCACACACGCATTGCTCCAATGGACCTCTACCACCTGTGTCAAATTCACGTTCGTGCTGCTCCCGCTAAGCCCAGAGTCGATGTCACAAGCCCACACTTGGAAATGTTTACATATTTTAGGGGTACCTGGCCCCACGCGGGGGCTATTCCGTAAGCCTCGCTTACTGACCAATCTAGTTGTTGATGTATTCATGTTTTCACAGCCCAACTATTCAAGACCCATATGCGTTTTCTGGGACTTCGGGGAAAGGTAAGTTGTCATGATCATAATTTTGAATTCATATATAAAGGATACATAGCAAGAACAATTTTATTAAACAAATTGTAAATGACAATGCAAACTAAATGCCGAAAACCTGACTCCAAAATTCCAATTGTTTGTTCAAAAGAAATGTTCTTTCTGTGATGTGTAGTCGAGAAATTAGTTTTTGACACCTAAGTAACTGGAATGGATTTTGATTTGATCCTTTTCCGACCAATCCAATTATCATAAAATAATGTTCTAACAAACGGTATTCCATTTATGATAAAAGGGGGTGTTTTTTTTTCTCAAAAATATGAAAATTACTTGGAAAAAGTGTAGATTCTGGTGAGACGGCTCGTGACGAGCCGGCTCATCTGGATCTACACTTTTTGCAAATACCACTACATGTATACAAGCCTGTGGTGTTGGAAGGATTACGGGTGAAATGGTTAATCCTTCACATTACAGACACAGGGGTCCGAAGTTGTGCTGGGAAAACGTGGGTCCGAATTCCAAGCTGCCCTCCAACAGACTAAAGGACCACCCACCCCGGAATTTCGATTCGGACCCAGTACAGAACTTTTCATTCGATTCCGCCATAGCACACTAACTCTGGCTCTGGAATGATTAAATGCCTGATTTTACAGTGGAAACCATCTCTAATAGCCGGGACGACCCTGGGGACCTCCCAGGGTGTCCGGTTTAGAGAGGTTTCCATGTATTGCCTATTTGTCACTTTACAAGTTAACCCACAGGCCTGTATAGTGGTACTGGCAAAAGGTGTAGATCCAGATGAGCCGACTTGTGACGAGCCGTCTCGTCAGGATCTGCACGTTTTACAACTAATTTTTAGAAAAAACACCCCCATTTTATAAATGGACTAGTCTGAAAATCATTTTGTGACGATTTGTTTTGGTCGGAAAATGAACATATCATAGTCCATTCCAGTTACTTAGGGATGAAAGGGTTAAACTTTTGTACACTCCATCCCAACGTTTACAAACAATGTAGATCCAGATGAGCCAGCTCATAATGTGCCATCTCATCAGGAACTGAACTGCTCGTGATCTATTTTGGTCTTGTTAAAAAAATGACTGGTTAATGCCAGTTGAATGGCGGCAAAATGGTGAACAATTTCAACACATAAGACCTCCATGTTTGCAAACAGTGTATATAGATCCAAATGATCCGGCTCATCATGAGCCGTCTCATCAGGATCTACACTGTTTGTAAATGGTTTCTGAGTTCGTACATAATGACTTCTATAGAATAGCATGAAAATTAACTTTCCGACCATATATCTCCTATACGCCCCTTTAGAAAGGGTTAACCATGTCAACACTACAGACTTGCATTATAATGTTTGCAAATAGTGTAGATCCAGATGGGCTCACTCATCAGGATCCGCACTGCATATGGATATTTTCTGATTGTGTTAAAAATGACTTCTGGATAATGGAATAGTCTGATAATTAACTTAGAGGAGTCAAGTCCAGCTACTATGGGTTGAGAGGACGAATTGTCTTGTAATTTGTTACAGCACCTGGTCGTCCGACGGGTGTGCAATGGTCTCCACTAGTGACACACACACAGTATGTTCCTGTAATCACTTCACCAACTTCGCAGTGCTCATGAGTCCTGGAAAAACGGTATGTCGCATTATTGGGAGCCCAGTGGATAGGAGGGTATGTGTATGTTAACGAGGAACCCGTCCTGAAGGGTCATATGAGAAGACAAGCCATGTGTTTTGTTACCTGAGAAGATGAGTGATATCTCTTGAAAAATATGTATGACATTATTTACGATATTTTCCGTAAATATGTTGTAAATTGACGAAATTCAGAGCAAATGCGGAACAGAATTCCACATTTGCTATGAAAATTGTGTCTACTTTCGACGTCATTTATAAAGAAAAGATCACAGTTTTTATGAAAATCATTGTTTGGAGCATAAGTCATATACCACTTGAAATATCTTCTTGATACTTCACAGGTGTGTTAACGATATCAATTTGGCGAACATACCTGTGCTAAAATAGGTTGAACAATTTCACATGTACTGCATATTGTGTGTAACCATCTCCTCCAACAGTTTTCAGTCAATTAATTTGAAATATTACACACATCTGCACATATTGAAAATGTGCACAATGGTATTTTTGTATATGACCTTTTCAACTCAGCCATTTTTTCTAAACTTTTGCATACAAAATTATATAGGTCATAGAGTTTGTGTAATTAACTCATCTGACAGCTTTCTATCAATCAATCTGAAACTTTATGCATGTCTTCTACGCATGTTGGAAATGTGCACAATGGTGGGTTTTTTTCATGAACAAGTATATATTTTACAAAAATACAGCCGTTCCAACTAAGCCATATATTATCTCCTCGCCGATAGGCAATATGGGATATAGCCTATAAGTTAGTAGTCCATGTATGTCACTTAGAGCTTATTTTCACCTTGTTTGTAAGGCAAACACAATTTTGTTTTAGTATCAAGGCTACAAGCGAGGGACTCGCACAGTGATGCCCTTAGCGATGCCCTTATTGCTTTATCAACAGAAAATGCAGGTCAAGTGTCTGTTGCACTGTTTTTATGCCCATAGTATCGGTAGAGCCAGAGGCATATAGTGTTTGGACTGTGTGTCCGTGTTTCCGTGTGACCGGCACATTAAGAAGTTCGCTTGAGTTTCTCAATTATGTCATAACTTCTATATCTCTTGACGGATTGCTTAAATATTTCAACACAGCGTACCTGTGGACAAATTCTACACATCCATCCTATCATTAATATGACACTGACCTTGTCATTTCGACCTACACAACTTTTAACTTTTTCACACATTAAGAAGTTCGCCTGAGTTTCTCAATCCTGTCATTTCTTCTATATCCCTTGATATCTATTACTTCAATATTTCAATACATCATATCTGTAGACAAATGCCACACATCCATGCTGCCCTTAATATGACCTTGACCATTTGCACTTTTAATTCACATTAAGAAGTTCTCCGGAGTTTTCAATTCTGTCATAACTTCTATATCCATTGGTGGATTGCTTTAATATTTCAATACATCATACAAATGCCACACATCCACACTGCCCTTAATATGACCTTGACCTTTTGATCTTCAGAAATGTGCTTGTGAATACTTATCACTTTGGTTAATTAACTTTGCCAGAGTTTCTCCAATCTGCCACCGGGGGCATTCGTGTGCCGACTGGCCACATTTCTTGTTTCACCCAGTTATCTGCCCTTGAAACTTCTCTTTTTTGTGCAAACATTTATTGTATTTGTTTTATTTCAGCCGGGCTCTGATCTACTGGCGCTAAGTATAATATCAGCCATCGGGTGTGGAATATCGTTGTTCTGTCTTGTATTGACGGTCAGCGCCCATCTCAAGGTGTGGAGGTATGTTGTCTTTATCTCAACATGGCCAATCAAAACAACAAACCATAAAGTAACTAGAAGTATTTATAATTGTGTACATAATCTGTGGCAGTATGGTCACGTTGGAAATGCACTCGGTGAACGACCCACAGCACATGAAAACACCGGCTGGCAGATTAACGGCTATCCAGACTCTGCATACGCTGAACCAAAGCATGCACTCGGTGAACAACCCACAGCACATGCTCAACCTCAACCCTGCACAACCGCATGCAATTATCAGTTAAGGCAAACACCAAGTGGTGTCTGCGTGACGCGAAACGCATGCTCACCAGCAATGGACGACGACCTTGTGTACACCAGCAGGTCCAATCTCACATCACTGACAAGCACACGGAATGGCGTCCATTATTACATACAACTTTAATGCTCGCAACCATAGAACTGCTATTTCGCACCCATCCACCGCCCGCAATAATCCGCCCGCTATAATCCGCCCGCAATAATATTTCCGAACTCGCTTCCTCCTAGTGACACACAACCGCACACCTCACAGGGTCTGGATATCCGTTAATAGAAATTATGGTATATGTTGCAGCCAATGCCAACCGGAATTTTCCTGCCACACAAATCATTTATACCTGATTTGCCCCAAACATTCCTAATCTAACTCCTAGATCGCACGCCTCAAGTCTGCTAAGAAAATATCGGAACCTGTATCCGACAGATGAACACCATCGACAAACCATACATCAGGATTGTCCACAGAAATATCTTCATGGTCTATGAATTTGCCTTCATTGTTGTAACCCATGCGTCCATGAATGCGAAAATTGATATGTTTCCGCTTTTGCTCAATGGCTTTAACGGAGTTAGCACCTCGCCACACTTTTCTTTGCATTAATGCCGAGAATACCACTGTCGTGCTCGGTAATAAATGTATCACATGTTGTAAATCCCTCTTCATACACCAGTACAACTTTCCTGTTGAGACGGTACATAGATCATTTGCGCCCATGTGAATGACTAACATTTTTGGCGGGGGAGAATGCAGTAGCACGAGCTGGATTTTCGGCATCAACTCACTCCATCTCATACCTCTCCCGGATATCCACTTGATGGTATGATGAGTGTCGAGTGTCTTTGCATTACCCCGAACATCTGCTCTTATCTCCGCCCAGTGGACATACGAGGAGCCTATGATCCAAACATCTGTAAGAAGTATGACAATGCTGTATCGTCGTGTGGAAGTAATTAAATATTACTAAATAACCCGGTGCTTTCACAAATTACCTTTATTAGAACAATCTACAAATGGCGTATATCCTGCCTAGGGGACATAACTCATATTTCTGGATGGCTTCTATCCAACGGGGAACGACCGGGCGAGCGCTGGTCAACTCGTCCCAAGTTATAATACCGTTACCAATGCCATGAATCATAACGAGTTTTCAACATACTGTAACAGGTCATGAAGTGCAAATCACAAGTCTGACATTAAATCACTCGGTATACTACTGCATTACTTGTATAACACAATATTGTGCATGCTGCTGATTATGACCTAATATATTTTTTGAAGGCGTTTGACTGCCAGCGCCCCAATGTTTTGATAACAGAGTCTGACACACCTTTCTGTGCCAGCCAGCTGGCCGCACCAATTCTGAATGAATGTGTTTGGTAGTTTGCTTTTGGCAATTTCAATGTAGCTGTGACTTTCGCTAAAACAGCCCCAAATTGATATCTGGTTAATGGTTTCCCATCCTGGTGGCAGAAAAGGTAAACGGTCTTTGGACGCCTGATAAGCAATGCTTGAAGTGCTCGGACTGGGCAGCAAGGGCTGTCACTTGGAAACACATTGACCATAGTCGGAGTCCCCCTTTGGTTTGTTTTAGATTTTCTCAAGCGTATTCTAAGTTGTCTAGACCCAGCCATAATATCCACATCAGTAATGAAAAGTGGTCTATAGCTGTCTGCCTGTAATTGAGAGGAAAAAACCAGCTCACTCACTCTAAATAAACCAAAAAAGGCTAATGTATATACGGCTTTGAACAATATTACCTCATATTGCGAGAAACATATTTGATGTAAAACTGTATAAATGGAGTCTAGTGTGTTATACATAATCGTCACTCATGTGTCCGGAGCTTTCTTTATACGATGAAATCCTTCTAACATTCTAACTACTAAATAGTTTTGTGTTGAGTCATTTAAATTGTTCATTTTGTGTTTGAATCCTATAGCACTAACATATGTGCTAGAAGTAGTAGGTGCATAACCACGGTTATACAGAAAGGAGATAAAATTTGTTATATGCGTAATTGATGCTGGCCATGCATGGGGTAATGAGTGCTGGTCGCGGAATGTTTTAAATGCAGATAATCCATTATTGTACACCAGTCTGGTATTACAAGATATGCTGGCATTTATTAACTGTCTGGTTCCCTGCTCAAGCTACTCCAGAGCTGAGTGGGCATCGCTTCGGGTTCTTGCTCGGCATTCGGGGCTAACTCTCGAAATCTTGCCATCTGAAAACGGTATAGACTGTCTGTAATGTTATTTGTATAACCTGGGATATGTTCTGCTTTTAAAACAATATTATGCTTCAGGCATTGAAGTGTTAATGCCCTAACCATCACCATAATCTGCTCCGACTTAGAAGTGTGGGTGTTCAGGATGTGGACCACAGACAGATTGTCACATTTAAACAGTATTTTCTTATTGTTCAGATGCACAGCCCAAATACATACATAAACTAGTATGGGGAAAAACTCTAACACAGTTATGTCTTTTGTTAGCCCGGTCTGATGCCATGCATCTGGTCAAACCCCATTCACCCATTTCCCCTGAAAGTAAGCACCAAAACCCCTCCCATGACCGCCAGCACTGTCTGTAAATAAGCACATATCTTCACTGGAGCTCCAGAACCTGTCGTGAAATATTGAAATTCCATTAAATGACTGGAAGAAAGTTAGCCATGTATGTAGATCATGCCTTATGCCATGAGAAATGCGAAGATGGTGGTGAGGTTTTGTAAGCCCGCATGTGGCATTAATTGAACACCTGCAAAAGGGGCGCCCAGGAACTATTGCGCGGCACATACAATTAAGTGAACCAATTAAAGACTGCATGACTTTAAGGGTAACCCGACGATGCTCAAGGATTTCCCGAATTTGACCAACCAATGCCTTAATTTTGTCTAGAGGAACCCTAACCTGCATGATGACAGAATCAAGCTCAAAACCCAAAAATACAATGACTGTTGTTGGACCTTTTTTTTTGTTTTCTGCCATTGGAACTGCTAAATTCCTACAAATATTAAAAAATGACTGCATAATACTGCAGCAATGATTTGAACCAGCTTTGCCACCAAAGAAATAATCATCAAGATAGTGCTCAACTTCCCCAACAGACGATGTTTCTGCGAACAGCAAATTCCAGGAATGTGGCCCTGGATGTCTTCAAAGACTTTAGATATAAACGGATTGCTAAGCAAAACTTTTGACCGCAAATTATTCGGCCGAATGACAACCGGAAGTGTGATTGAACAGGTGTTGGTAAAGATTTGTCCGCGACAAAAACATCCCCCCGTCTCATTCACCAGGTACAAGTACCCTGTGTCAAAAGACATTATTATAAGAAATATACCTCATTATTATAAACCTGTTTTATAGTGGTTTTTCCGTAACACTGGCAAATGGTTTCTAAATTTGTAGTTTTAACTTTAATTATAGTGGCCGTTTTACTAAATGTTGTACGACTAAGAAGTTTGTAAGTGCAAAATTTAAATTTACCATTATGATACAATTTGCACATACATGTAAGCTGAGTTGGCAAATCTTTGCCTGATGTGTTACGTTTAATGATGTTGTTCATGTAGGTGGAAATTGATGCGATTGGTGATTGAACAGTGTGATCGAACGTTTCATTTATCGTTCGAAGTTTAGTGAAACGGGCCCTAATAACCTATTATTGACAAAAGAGGCACGCCATGTGATTTTGTACCTTCGGACATCTCCGTAATTTCACGTTTACAAAATTTACAATATTTTCCGTAAATGGCATCAGAAGTCGACATAATTTTCAGAGTACATGCAGTGTGAATTTTGTCCACTTTTGACTTTATTTGTGAACAATATTGCAAAGTTTGTAAACGAATTTAATGAAATTACGCAGATGTTCGAAGGTGCAAAATCACATTGTGTGTCTCAAATGTGGTTTTCATTCAGGTTGGTGAAGAGTGCCAGAGCGACGCTGCTGATGCACCTGTGCGTTTCATTGATCTTGGCGTATGTTGTCTTCTTGGCTGGGATCAATCGTGTCGAAAACGAGGTACCAGTTATATCCATGCTTACACTTGGGCTGCTTGCTGAAAAATATTGTTGGACTTAAGTTTAGATACTGATCAAATTTTTTTTTACAGGATTTGTGACGATACATGTGGCTTTAACTTGAGAAACGGGTCTTATGTGAGCAATATAGCTCCTGATCAAATAGAACACTCGTGTAACTTGAAAACGATATATATTACTTGTTAGAAGCATGACGGGTGTTTCACTGATTGAATGGCAGTGCAGATCCTGATCAGGCTGTTCAGATGCTAATTTTGTGACTTGTCCATTTATCAGAATGAAGGCAATTTTGTGAAAATTCACAAGCTATCAACAAACAGTGCTCGTTACGAGCCGGCTCATCTGAATCCACACTGTTGGCAAACAATAGGTTAAGTATTATAATTTCCCGAATGATTTCTTGTTTTCTGTTCCATCAGGATGTGTGTACAGCCATCGCAGCCCTGCTCCACTATTTATGGCTCGTCGTATTCTTCCTGATGTTGGCAGAGGGAATCGAGATTGCCGTATCTGTCATCTATGTGTTCGTCACTAAGTCACGTGTGAAATGGCTCGTCCCGCTCGCATGGGGTAAGATGATAATATTATTATGTGTCGTCACCATGATAAAAAAGTGATGCGTGAGTTGGCTCATCCCGCTGGGATGGGGTAAGGCGATAATCAGGTGAAAGAAAAGGGCAATACGCCATTTACAACAATTGTAGATAGAGATTCTCTGTCACACTTGCCAAGTAATGGAAATTGAACAATGAGTTCCATTCTTACCGGAATTGCAATGTCCCTGGTTTGGCCCTCCGGTCGGTCATTTCGGTCAGCGTCAGTAGTTCAGTTGGAGTGGTCTGGTCCAGTTGAAAATTGTGTTTCCATTCTATATCGTATAAACCAATGAATGGATTTTCTAATGATTTGCCAAAGATGTTTGCCATGACGAGACAATGTACACGTTGAATAGCCACATGTCTAATGTCCAAGATCAAGGTCCCACTTAGAGTCGAAGGTAAAAAATGTGCATGAGATTTTGTTTCCTCTCTAACTATATCTTCTAAACTGATTAATGGATCTTCAAATGATTTGCCACAAGTGTTTGCCATGTTGAGATGATGTGTCGCATTCAATACCCATGTGTCTAATTTCCAATATCACGGTCACACATAGAGGTCAAAGGTAAAACATGTGCATAAGATTTAATTTCTGCTCTATATCTTCTAAATTTAGATTTTCCACAAATGTTTGGCATGATGAGACGATGTGCTACATTCAATACCCATGTGTCTACCTCCAATGCAAATGTCACACTGAGAGATCAAAGGTAAAAAATGTGTATGAGACAGGCATGGGAAATTTACGGATTAATCCGGAAATCTGGATTTGAGGTCCCAGGGACCACTTTTGTGAATCTTGTAAATCCGTTGAGAATGGCGATACAAAATTGTAATTTTGTATCGCCATTCTCAACGGATTTACAAGATTTTTGTTTTAATTGGCGATTCTTATATTTTCCCCAGCGGAATCCATGTTATACATGTACTGACTTCTTGTTGCAAGTATTATTTTCAATTGAAATGGATTATGTTGCCAATTTTTCATAATTATAGCATATTTTTTCAGGGGAAAATGTGATCTATTTAATGCTAAATATACCTCAGAATGAAGCACAGAGCATCTAGAATGGAAACAAAATTATGGGGGGGGGGGCATGCCCCCAGACACCCCTAGCAAATCGCAGCGCAATCCGCTGCTCAAATAAATTTTCAGGATTGGGGATAGTTTTCCACTCCCATCCCTGATGAGATTTGGATTCTGATTAATATCTTCTAAAGCGATGAATGGATTTTCAAATTATTTTCCTCAACTGTTTGCCATATTGAGATGATGTGTCGCATTCAATACTCAAGTATGCGTCCAAGGTCAAGGTCACACATAGAGGTCAAAGGTAAGAAATGCACACGAGATTTTGTTTCTGCAGTAACTGATTGGCAAACAGTGACGGCCCTGATAATTATCCTCGGTAAGGAATTATCTTGCTCAGCCTTTCAAACCTCTTGATTTCAAGATTGTTATCCTCACGAATGTGCGAAGATCAGACAATAGGTGACTTATGATCTTGCGACCAGTGTAAACCCAAATTAGCATTGTTTACCGTTCGATCAGCAAACTATTGTTTACCATAATAACTCTAAATGTTTGGACACCATTTGTTATTATGTTAAATCAGCACAACCATGCTATATAAAGGTAAGTATTAGGACATTCCATATGGTTTTCCGTCTTTCCCAGAATAAATGGTGTCTGAATATATAGGGCTATTAACTAATTACGGTATGAATCAAATGAACAAGGCAGTCTACTATCGGGCTATTTCAGTGTACAAACTGATCAGACCCTACACTGGTCAGCTTTGTCAGATCATCGACGAACCTTCAGATCCATGACCTATTTCAGAACCACAAGTGACTGAACAAATATCACATGTTGGTATCGTCTCTAGTACTGTGGAACCTCTCTAAACCGGACACCGTGGGAGGTCCCCAGGGTGTCCGGTATAGAGAAGTTCCACTGTAAATCAGACGTATGACCACATGTTTTCTTGCTTTGTAATCACGATCAGACAGTACAACTGGAGATAAATGAAAATGAACCCATCAATATTACACACACAATAGTTTACAGGGTGTCCGGTTTAGAGAGATTCCACTATAGAAGTGTAAGGTGAGCAACGTAGTAAAACACATGTAGTTTTCATTGTTTAGACTGCTATTCATTAATTTGATGGCTATTCATTGATCAGACTGCTATTGATGGACTATTCATTGACGAGACTGCTATTCATTGATGAGACTGCTACTCGTTGGTGAAACTGTTATTCATTGATTAGACCGTTATCCATTGATTGGACTGCTATTCATTGTAGGTGTGCCTGCCATTATTGTTGGTATTTCATTGGGTGTGTCGCGTCTTGAAGGTTACGGCACCGATACATTGTAAGTACAAGTGAGACAAGTCATGTGATTTTCTGCCCAAGATGGTGTGCGATTTTCCATGGAAACAGTTTACAGAAACTGTGATATTATAAATGACGTCGAATGTCGACAAAATATTCATAGCAAATGAGGATTTTCTGGGTACTCATTTTTACAAATAAATCAGAAATGTTGATACAATTGTTTTGCTAATTTATGGACATATCTGAGTATCTGTATTACAGTAAACGAGTGTGGGAGATGATCAACTGGTGAACGTCATGCAAGTTTCATACCTAAATAAAATCATATTATGTAAGAAATTAAACACCATAATGGTATGTCTAATTCCTATCACTGTGGCATTTGTTGCTGTCTAATTCCCCATTACATTCCAGTTGCTGGCTATCCACAGAAGATGGTCTGTTGTGGGCATTTGTCGGGCCTGCTGTTTTCGTTATTCTGGTAGGAACATCCATACATTGAGACAATTGCAAAAATAAATTTCCCAGTAATTAAAATGTTAACTGTTCAAATGTGGGACATGTAAATAATTTGTCATCTGTCATTCTGCTGTTGTTTTTTTTTAAATAAAAACATAGTTTGACAACACTTTAAAATCATTTCCATCGGAAATAAAAGTCTCTCTGACTTTTGCTGTTGCTGGGACGCTTACTAGCATATTCGTTTTTTTGTTTCAGGTAAACTTCATCATAATCATAGCAGTGTTTAGGAAGATTTTCAAATCATCGGTGATGTTGACTAAGACTGACAAGGAAAAGGCCAAGTAAGTTATCGGATTTTATCAGGTAACGAGCTGTGCATTGGCCTGATACGTGCCGACTGATAGGATACTGTATCCTGCCTTGACTAGATACGCATATCCGGGTCACAACAAATTCAAAACTGACATTTCATTGATCGAACAAAGTCACATGACGTTACCAAATGTGTTCAGTGTAATGATGCAAAGTACATGTAAACAAGTCTTTTTGATAAAAAACACATCGTATTTACTTGTTCTGTAGCATAAAACACTACAGATACCATGCTATTGACTTTTGATATCAACTTTATCAGGCTAGGCGCAGTAACGGTAGGAATTCTTGGACAAGCCTTGAATTCCTATTCGTTTTCTAGCCTTCCCTGGAAAACGTGATATCAAAAAGCACTAGCCGTGTATTATCTATATATCTGAAGGTAGTATTTACCCTATTATTGTTCATATAACTAAATAGAAGATTGTACATGCGTGATGATTTAGTACGATATTAAAATAGTTTATTGATTCCATAAGAAACAACATTGAGTGTTAGATTGTATTTTTTGCGTAAGCATAAATTGAAGCTGTACTGATCACTCAGCATGTTTCTGTAGCCGTCTCATTTATTACATTAGTGTATTATGATTGTTAATACACGGTGTTAATACACTATATAAGGGCATTTTATGCAATAAACACAGTATCAACTTTAACTTTAACTTTGAACTATGAACTGATCTGTATCACATTTTAAAACAAGACACAATCAATGTACAAAGAGCACATAACTCACATACTGTCCGTGCATGACTGCATATGCAGAACCTGATCTGGACCTGCGATGGTAGCTATGGGCCAGTCTGTATATGTCACAAACATCGCAATGTCGTAAATGTAAATGCTTGGATTTAACGACGGCAGTGGCTCGATCCCCCTACATGTCGTCTCCCACAAAGGGGAAACAAGAAGGTGGATACAGAGGAAAATGGCCCTAGCTCTTATTAGAATAGTCCCCTCTGCCTCTGGTTCTGTAACGTGCCCAGACACTTCTTCATATATCATACACGGGGCCGCCTTTTAAAGTCCCCATCCGTAAGGCCTACTAGAGCAGGAAATACAAAATATCTCAGAAATACTGACGCCCTGGCCGAGAATCGAACCTGGGTCGCCGGCGTGGCAGTCCGACGGTGGTACCACTCGGTCACGGTCTGCTCACATCGCAGCGACCTATTTACCATTTCAGGACGGGTGTTCGCAGTCTATGCGTCCTACTGCCTGTACTGGGGCTATCCTGGGTGTTTGGAATCTTCTCCATTAATGAAGACTTAGTCGCCTTCCAGTATATATTTGCAATGTGCAATTCTCTCCAGGTATGTAGGGATGGGTTCATAATCTAGTGGTAGAAAATGAGACTTCAATACCGGAGGGCGTGGGTTCAATCCCCGTTATAGGAATGAAATATATTGTAATACTATTTACATCCCGCTGTCTTTTGGATGGCACTAGAAACCAACATTCAGACTATATGATATTACATCTTCGGTAATCAAAACAAATTTCATCTGCTGCTGTTCCATACTTGGCCATTTTTCTCATTGCAATATTGAAAATGATTCTAAAGTGCTGACAAACTATATGCTTGTTGATAAATAATGAAGTTAAAAAATAAACAGCAGACGAAACAATTAAATTCATACCATTGATTGAGTGAAATAATATATAAGTGATTGGGTTCATATGTGGTTTTTGTCACGCCAGCTTTAGCAGAAGGCGCGACTGTAGTCGCCGCTTTTTCCGTTGGCGTCCGCGTCGTCGTCATCGTCCGAAATGTAAAATATTTGTACAAGCTACTTCATCATGGTATAAATTTAATACTACTTGACTGATTGCTTCAATAGTTGGACACTTAATATATGTGATCATTTGGAACACACTCATGCCGGCATTAACATTACCTTGACCTTTTTTACCTTCAATTGTACTTAGCCATCTTTTTGCATCAAAAGGTTTGTACAAGTTTCTTCATCATGATATAACTTTAATATTATTTAACGGATTGCTTAAATATGATACATGTGATCATTTGGAATACCATCATGCCGCCATTAACATGAACTTGACTTTTTTTTACCTTCACATGGTTGTGGAAACACCATTTGTTTATGTTTCTTCTTCTCGACCTTTTTCGTGTTTTAAGCATGCATTTATCTGACGGATTTTGTGATGCTTACGTCAGCACATACCCATAATCATGTTATGATCAAATGCCTCGGCAGGCGCGACTCCGCTTCCGTGGTGGAATTCTTATATTTTCATCAAAATGGAAGTTAATATAACAGCAGACGGCGAAATATAATTCAGCATTGTTATTATAGTGAACTACTGATAGTCTGATCGTATGTTTGCCATTCACTGTTTATTCCATTACACATTGTATGCATATTAATGTCTCAGCACATTTAGGGCCTGTCCGTAAATTATTTATGAGTATTTATTCCATTCTCATACTCTAAAACAGGAAGTTTGATTGGTCGAGGCCGAGCTGGCTCAGTCTCGGCCAATCAAACTGCCTGATTTTGATTACAAATTTGAAGAACTGCTCCGGAAGTTTTATATGCACAGGCCCTAAATCAGGATACTGTCTTTCTGTGCTGAAAGTTTTTATTATAATTTAAATGCTGAACGGATGCTACTCCACCCATACTGGTCCATTCATGTCTGTGTATGACCTTCCTTTTGAATGGACATAAAACTACAATAAATCATATTAACTCCATATATTAACCCTTACAGTGTTGAATTAAATATGGTCGTCTGATGATTGTTTTTTATTTTCCCTATTTATCAACCAAAAACATAGTTTGTCCTGTGTGTCAGTGTGTCTGTGCGTCGGTGTGTGCGTCCATCCGTGTGTCCGGCACATTAAGAAGTTCGCCGGAGTTTCTTTATTATGTTATAACTTATATATCCAGTGAAGGATTGCTTGGATATGTGAACACAGCATACGTGTGGACAAATGCCACAGATCCATGCTGCCCTTAATATGACCTTGACTTTGACCTTCACAACTTTGAACTTTTTCACACATTACAAACTTCGCAGGCGTTTCTCAAATTATGTAGTAACTTCTATATTCCTTGATAGATTAATTTAATATTTTTGTACGTCATACTTGCGGAAAAAATGCCACACATCCATGCTGCCCTTAATATGACCTTGACTTTTTGATTTTGACAACATTGCACCTTTTCACACATTAAGAACTTTGCCGGAGTTTCTCAATTCTGTCATATCTTCTATATCCTTGAATGATCACTATAATAGTAGCCTCCCTACTATATTTGCATTCTAAATATGTTATTTTCGCCATTGTTTTAAATGATTTTTGCATTTGAAAATAAAATATTTTGATCCTATTTTCAATATTTTGACCCCACAAATTGCTTAGCCCCGGGGGTGTTTATTAGAATAAATGCGGTATAATACATCAAATCTTTATGTTTCAGGGGTTGTTCATTTTCCTGTTCCATTGTCTGTTAAATAGACAGGTAAGTCATTTGGTAGCACCTTTTTATGAACAGAATTATCAGGGTGGTCATCCCACGTGACTTTTTGAATAAGGTACACGCCGAATTATGAAGAAAATCGCTTGATTCGAGGAAAGAAAGTGTAAATTTCTCAGCTTATACGCAACCGATTTTGATGAAAAAAGCGCACCGTACCCGCCATTACGAGTAATTTTTCTGGTTATAATCCGTATTATGCTAAACATTATATTTTTTCCGAACATTCGGGAACTTTATTTGTTTGAACCTTACCAACTCTTTTCAGACTCGGGGAAACAAAGTTCCCGAATGTTTGGGAAAACTTTAATGTTTAGCGTTTAGCGCAAAAAACTACTCGCATTAGCAGGTACGGTGCGCTTCATTTCATCGAAGTCGGTTGCGTACAAGCTGAGAAATTGACATTTTCTAATCTCGAATCATCATTTTCTTCCAAATTCGGTGGGTACCTTATTCCACGTGTCACGTGGAATGACCACCCTGATTATGTCAAGGTGACTGTTTTTATGACAAAACAAATAGGGCTGGCGTAGCTCCTGATCAGTGGTCGTGATTGGAGACAAATGGGTCTTATGTAATTTGTGGCCAGTCTAGCTCCCGGTCTGTAACTGGAAATAATGGGGCTTATGTATTTTGTTGATGCCCTTGTTGTGATACTGTGAGGTCGGAACACACGATTGATACAACCCAATAATAAATCGGTGTTATTTTTAGAAACAATATTGAAAGTCATCTGAGACGAATTGCAGGCTCAATTGAATCCATTTCAGTTGAAAGGAGCGTGGAAGCGGACATGCATAAGGAAGAAGAGACTGGCTTCGTTTGAAGACAGTTACAAGAAACAGACATTTTCAGTTACAGCAACTACGGTAAGTATAACAGTAATGCTGAATTTTCTTGTTGAATTTCCCTGTTCTCATATCTGTTCTTTTCAATTTAATTCGGCTATCTGCGTACTTTCATTAAATACATTTACACAATATGCAATATTTTTCATAAATAAAGTCTAAAGTTGACAAAATAATAAGAGTATTCATAATAAATGTACGCATAGAAAATATGAAATTAAATCCCACGAGTGTAATTTTTGTCTGTATCCCAGGAAAAAAGGTAGAGTGCATATACCGGTAGTCGCCACCCGTCCGTCCGTTCGTCCATCCGTCCGTCGTCCGTCCGTCCTTCCGTCCGTCTGTCCTAGATTTGCGTTGAAGTTTTCAGCTACCTACTATCTCTATTACCGTTAGTCAGATTGACATGAAAGTCCATATCCTCCATATTTTCATTCTATAGCCCAACTATGTTGTACCTGTGCTCAAGTGAAGGTCACATGACATGCATTACAGTTTTTTTCCTGCATATATTCCATACAGAGTATCTTCCATGAGCGATGATTTGATATGGTATTTATTTCACAAGAAATGATGCTATGCACAGATTGTTAAGAAATCAGTCAACGAGTTTAATAAATGTCATATTAAATTGACATAAATGTTAGATTCTATTTATAGTATAAGCACAGCATCATATATTGAAACTGTATTGATCACTTGTCAGTTTGTATAGCGGTTTTGTACCTTCTGACAACTGCGTATATTTCATGAAAATACATTTACAAAATTTAACAAATTTTCCATAAATGAAGTCAAAAGTTGACAAAAAAATGCAGAGTACAAGAGAGGCACAAGTTCCATCTGTCGCTCCTGACCATTTAGCAATAAAAACAGTAATGTCATATGAGACACACCATGTGATTTTCTACCTTCCGACATCTGTGTAATTTCATTAAATAAATCAATAAATTTACACTATTTTTCATAAATAAAGTCAAAAGTCATAAATAAAGTCAAAAGTACATGCGTAATATAATTGAATGTAATTCTGCATGTACTCTGAAAATGTTATCAACTTTTGACGACATTTACGGAAAATATTGTAAATTTTGTAAACATGTTTCTTGAAAGTATGCAGATGTCCGAAGGTACAAAATCGCATGGCTTGTCTCAAATGGGCTAATATAGGATTCAGCTTGTCTGTCGGTCTGTTGGGAATTTGGTTTCTGTTCTATATTTTCTAAACTGATTGATGGATATTCAAATAATTTGCCACAACTGTTTGCCATGATGAGACGTGCTACATTCAATATTCATGTGTCTGCATCCAGGGTCACGGTCACACTTAGAGATCAAAGGTCAAATTTTGTTTCCGCTCTATATCTTCTAAACCTGTTAATGGATATTCAAATAATTTGCCATAGATGTTTTTCATGATGAGACGATGTGTCACATTCAAAACCAACATGTCCAAGGTCAAGGTCACACTTACAGGTCAAAGGTAAAACTGTGCATGATATTAGTTTCTGCCGTAAACTGATGAATGGAGTTTCAAATGATTTGCCACAAATGTTTGCCATAATGAGACGATGTGTTGTGTTCAATACTGATGTGTCGTCGTCCAAGGTCAAGATCATACTTAGAGGTCAAAGGCAAAACATATCCATGATATTTCATTTCCGCTCTACATTTTCTAAACTTATAAATGGATTTTCAAATGATATGCCACAAATAGTCGCCATTACGAGACGATATGTTGCATTCAATACCCACATGCCTACGTCCAAGGTCAAGGTCATACAATGACATTTTGATTCCGACCTATGAAACTCTTCTTATATTAAATCTGTTTGATCGATTGTCAAATAATTTGCCACAAATATTTAATTTCTGCTGTAAACTGATGAATGGAGTTTCAAATGATTTGCCACAAATGTTTGCCATGATGAGACTTGTCATGGTCAATACCCATATGTCTGTATACAAGGTCACGGTCACATTTAAAGGTCAAATTTTGTTTCCGTTCTGTATCTTCTAAACCGATAAATGTAGACGAATCATAATGCTGAATGTATTATTTTGGAGTGCAGATAAACGCTTTTAGCATGGCAGACATTCCTTTGTCCTTTATCAAAATGTTTACTAACTGTAGATCCTGACGAGGATATACGCCATTCGTACGTAGGCCTACTTTATATATACCATAAATGACCCCCTAATACAGCGTAATGTAACAGTTCCAAACTTAATATGGAATAGTCTGTGTCCGTTACTTGGGGGCGCATTCAAATTCGTTCTAATGATTTCAATTATTTCGTTCTAACTAATTCGTTCTAATTCGTTCTAAAGCATTGCAATTCTTCAAAGGATTTCAATTATTTCGTTCTAACGCATTGCAATTCGTTCTAACGCATGAATTAAAATCGTTAGAACGAATTTGATTGCGTTAGAACTAAATAATTGAAATTGTTAGAACGAATTGGAATGCGTTAGAACGAATTGCAATGCGTTAGAACGAATTGCAATGCGTTAGAACGAATTCGAATTCGTTAGAACGAAATAATTGAAATCGTTAGAACGAATTCGAATGCGTTAGAACGAATTGGAAATCGTTAGAAGGAATTGGAAATCGTTAGAACGAAATAATTGAAATCGTTAAAACGAATTCGAATTCGTTGGAACGAAATAATTGAAATCGTTAGAACGAATTCGAATGCGTTACAACGAATTGGAATGCGTTCTAACAACTTATAATTCGTTGGAACAAAATAATAAAATTTGTCACATCATTTTTTTCTGTTCTCATGTCCCTTATTTCCATGGTTTATAACGAAATATCAGCCGGATTGGCAAATCTCAATCGGTCTGAGAATTAAAAATTCGGTCCAGAACCGACGAACTCATAACAATAACTCATGAACTGCTTCACCGAATTTGATAATACTTGGTCACAATGTGGGTCTTAGGATGGTGCTTTGTTTTGCATACGACCCATGTCCGACTGCCCAAGGTCAAGGTCACTGAAGACTTATGCCCTTGTTTGTAAGGCAAATTTCTAAGGCCAAAATATGAACGTTTTTATTTCTTTTTGTTATCAATGCTGTCAGTACGACCCACGTTTGACCGCCCAAGGACTTGTGTTTTTTTAGCTCACCTGAGCGAAGCTCATGTGAGCTATTGTTACCGCAATGTGTCCGTCGTCGTCCGTCGTCGTCCGTCGTCCGTCGTCCGTGAACATTTTCAAACGTCTTCTCCTCGGTAACCATTGGGTCTATAGTCACCAAACGTCATGGTCATGGTCCTTAGGTAGGGGGATTACAAAATTGTTAAAATGACGTCATTACATAATCCAAGATGGCCGCCGTCTAAAAATAGCACAAATTCTTAAAAAAATCTTCTTCTCAAGAACCGCGAACCGGATTTCGACAAAACTTGGTAGGAATGATCGATGTACATTGCTCTTTCAAAGTTGTTAAAATGGTGACCCCGGGGTCAAAAATAGGCGTGGCCCGTGGGGTCAAATTGGGGTCAAATTTTATTTTTGACTGAATATGGTTATGTCATATATCAAATTGAAGGTATCAATGAGGTGATCACTCTGGTGCATTGTTTGGCGAAATCGGATTGTTATGTCATCCAAGATGGCCGCCGAAATGTCAAAAGGTCGTTCTTTTATTAGAGATTTCAAAATTCTTCTTCACATGAACCGCTTGGCCCATGGTAGCCAAACTTAAAAGTTATAGTCAATGGCTGAAGCCTTTTCAGATTTGTTAAAATGGAGGTCATCCTAATCCAAGATGGCCGCCGTCTAAAAATAGCATAAATTCTTAAAAAATCTTCTTCTCATGAACCGCTAGCCGGATTTCGACGAAACTTGGTAGGAATGATCGATGTACATTGCTCTTTCAAAGTTGTTAAAATGGTGATCCCGGGGTCAAAAATGGGCGTGGCCCGTGGGGTCAAATTTTATTTTTGACCGAATATGGTCATGTTATATATCAAATCGAAGCTATCAATGAGGCAATCACTCTGGTACATTTTTTGTCGAAATCGGATTGTTATGTCATCCAAGATGGCCGCCGAAATGTCAAAAGGTCGTTCTTTTATTAGAGATTTCAAAATTCTTCTTCACATGAACCGCTTGGCCCATGGTGGCCAAACTTAAAAGTTATGGTCCATGGGTGAAGCCTTTTCAGATTTGTTAAAATGGAGGTCATCGCTAATCCAAGATGGCCGCCGTCTATAAATAGCATACATTCTTAACAAATCTTCTTCTCATAAACCGCTAGCCGGAACTTGGTAGGAATGATCGATGTACAATGCTCTTTCAAAGTTGTTAAAATGGTGACCCCGGGGTCAAAAATGGGCGTGGCCCGTGAGGTCAAATTGGGGTCAAATTTATTTTTTTACCGAATATGGTCATGTTATATATCAATTTGAATGTATCGATGAGACGATTGCTCTGGTGTAATATTTGTCGGAATCGGATGATTATGCCATCCATGATGGCCACCAAAAGGTCCATTTATTCAAGATTTTGAACGTCTTTTTCTCAGGAACCACATGGCCGATGCTGGCCAGACCTCATAGGAAGTCAAGATCCTTGGGTGAAGCATTTTCAGATTTGGTAAAATGAGAGTCATCGCTTAATCCAAGATGACCGCCATCTAAAAATAGCACAATGTTCTTAAAACACATGAACTCAATGTCACATTCTCCTCTGGTGTTCATGGAGTCAGGTGAGCGAATTAGGGCCATCATGGCCCTCTTGGTTGGTTTCGTTGTTATTATCAAGGTTGCCATTTCTTGTTTTAATTGATTTGTATCACAAATAAACCTGACTTGTTTTCAGATTGTGGCACTGTTGCTTTTATGGTACTAGTTAATTCACGTGAAGTGTTGTTGTTTTACAGACATATAATTGGAAAAATGCAGTGATGAAACAATCAAATGCGGATCAAGGTAATACCAAATTGCCTGAACATATAATTCTGATTATAAATACAACATTGTTTTCTGCAACACTTTTTAACTCACCTGAGCCTGGTCAAATTCTTAAAAATGTTCTTCTCATGAACCGCTGGGCCAGTTTCAATGAAACTTGGCAGGAATGATGATGGTCAATGCTGTTTCAGATTTGTAACAATGGTGGCCCCGGGGTTAAAACTGGGCGGGTTTCAAATAGTTGTAGGGGTCAAATTGCACATTTGACCGAATATGGTCATGTCCTGTGTCAAATATCGAAGGTATCGACAAGACAATCACTTGGGAGTATTTTCTGTTTAAATCAGATGATTACGCCATTCAAGATGGACGCCAAGAGGTCCTCCATTTATTAAGAGATTTCTATCGTCTTCTTCTCGTGAACCGCCGGGTCAATGTTGGTCAAAATTCACAGGGATGATATTTGGGTGGGGGCATGTCAGATTCGTAAATTTGGAGGTTATCGCCAAATCCAAGATGGCCGCCGTGACAAATGGAGGTCATATTCTTCTTGTCAAGAACTGCCAGACAGAGTACAACGTAACTTCACAGGGATGATCGACAGTCAATGCTCTTTCAGATTTGTAAAAACGGTGTAGGGTCAAAAATGGGCATGGCACAGGTTGTCAACTAGGGATCAAATTTACGTTTGACCGAATATGGTCATGCCATTTATTAAATCGAAGGTATCGAGGATACGATTACTCTGTATCATTTTTAGCCAGGTTTTTTTAACAAAAATCCAGGCTATTGGATTGGCGAAAGCCGGGCGGGTGGGCGTTCGGGCGGCGGGCGGCGGGCGGCGTCCACAATCAATGTTAAGTTTTCGTGTTTGAGTCCATTTCTTTGTTACTGTACCACCTAGGACCACCAAACTTTCACAGCTTCATAATCAAGGGTTGCCCACCACATATCAATATCCAACATGTTACCTTTTTTTGGACTTGACCCATTTTTTCTGCGCAGTCGACTTAGCCATTTTCAATGTTAAGTTTTCGCGTTTACAATGTTAAGTTTTCGTGTTTAAATCCATTTCTTTGGTACTGTACCACCTAGGACCACCAAACCTTCACAGCTTCATAACCAAGGGGTGCCTACCACATACAACTATCCAACATGTGACCATTTTTTGTACCTTCATCTATTATTTCTACGTAATTGACTTAGCCATTTCCAACGTTAACCTTTTAACGTACGTCTGGTTAAATTTGTTTGGTTAAAAGTTTTTCGTTATACTATATCTCTGCAACTGCTTCGCCCATTACCTTGAAACTTCACATGGGTATTTATCATCATCCATATTTTCATTCTACCCCCCAACCGTGCGGCCCCTGTGCCCAATGTCAAGGTCAAATTACTTCGAATTTTTTTGTTAAAGTTTGTTTGTGTACTATATCTCTGCAACTGCTTCACCCATTACCTTGATACTTCACATGGGTGTTTATCATCATTGTCGCACCCGCTTGTCCGTACGTCCGTGTGTCCGGTTCAAGTTTTTTGGCTAAAGTTTTTCCATCTACTATAACTATTGTTTTAGTGTCCATGCCTCGCCCCAAGGCGCGACATGCAGGCCACAGCCATCTAGTCTACAAAAGTGGGTATAATTATGTTATCCAAGTGTCTATGCTTGGAAAAAACCTGGCCTTCGTGGCTTTGCCTCGTTTCTTGTTTTTGTCGAAATCGGGTGATTAGGTCATCCAAGATGGCCGTCGAAATGTCAAAAGGTTATCCTTTAATTAGAGTTCAAAAGTCTTCTTCATCGTGAACCGCCTGACCAATGTTTGTCAAACTTTACAGGTGGGGGCATGTTAGATTTGTAAATTTGGAGATCGGCGCCTAATGCAAGATAGCTGCCGTGGAAAAATAGGTCAAATTCTTAAAACATCTTCTTCTTACGAACCGCCTGACAGATTTCAACGAAACTTGACAAAAATGATCAACAATCAATGCTCGTTCAGATATGTAAAATTGGTGACCCAGAGGTAAACAATTGACGGGGCCCGGGGGGTCAACCAGGGGTCAAACTTCACATTTGACCGAATATGACCATGTCATATATCCAATATCAAAGGTATTGAGTGGATTTGCTTTTGTCGAAATCGGATGATTAGGTTATCCAAGATGTCCGCTGAAAGGTAAAACAGGTCATCCTTTAATTAGAGAATTCAAACGTCTTATCATGTGACCATTTTTTGTACCTTCATC